>CAUZXS010003699.1:105000-110000 GCA_963585895.1 Sepioteuthis lessoniana
ATTATTACTATTATTATTATTTATTGCACGATATATATATATATATATATATGATTAATATTATTATTATTATTATTATTATTAGTAGTAGTAGTAGTAGTAGTAGTAGTAGTAGTAGTAGTAGTATGGCTATACATGTTAAAAAAGTTTTTTTGTCATTACTGATTTAATATATTTTTTTACATCAGTTTCAGTTGATCATTTTCCACTGAAGTTTGAGTGACAGCAAGACTCCTCAAATCTTCAAGACTCTTCTCAGAATTCTGACAGATCTTAACAGTGCTGTAGTTTGGATGGTCTCTCCTCGTCCAAATATTTCTGTCTTTCAATCCCTTTACCATTTCTTTGGGGGATTGTTCTGAGCGCACCAATAACCATTGGTATCACCATCACGTTCAAGTTGCATCGTTTTTTGTTTTTTTTTTAGTTCTCAAGCAAAGTCTAGGTGCTTATCATGCTTTTTGCTTTCTATTACTATTTTACTCTATTTTTTACTCTTTGAGAGTTTTTTTCCATCAGCGTTAACTGTTAGTATTTCACTAAAGTTTGAGTGATAGTAAGTCTCCTTAAATCTCCAGGACTCTTCTCAGTTTTTATTATTATTATTATTATTATTATTATTATTATTATTATTGTAGTAGTAGTTGTAGTAGTAGGTTCTTTTTGATTCGGTAGTTGTACATAACAAATTGGGTGAGTGCTTGTGGCGATGATGTGATGCCAAAAGGACAAATGATTGATTTATTTTTTTAAAGAGAAATGAGAAACATTTTACTTGAGCAGCACTTTTCCCAAATCATCGCATTATTATTATTATTATTATTATTATTATTATTATTATTATTATTATTATTATTATCAAAGATACAATTATCACTGGAATCAACATGAGTCTTTTTTTTTTTTCAATTACCATTCCTCTTTAAATTTTTTGCAGTTATTGTTCTGGTCTTCAGGACGCATTTTGTCGATCTCCGTATTTAAAAAAAATTATCTTTTCACTTTAAATTCGCAATATTTTTGTTTTTATTGACGTTGCTGCAGCGATTGTTGCAACCGTTGGTGCAGCTATTGGAGCTATTCCCGGTTGTGTTTCTAAAGAGACACCATTCTGATTCGATGTTATTTGAATATCTTGGCCGGCAGATGTTCGTGGTCGCTTCTTTTCTTTCTCCTTCTTCCCTTCCGGCCTCGTGACTGATTTAATTATGCTAATTACTGCCCGACAACGACCGAAAAAGACAACAACAACAACATCACTCGCTACCCGGTTTCAGTTTTGAATAATTCGCCTTTGTCTGAACCGAAAAACGTGGAATAAATAAGACCAACATGTCTTCTTTTTTTTTTTTTTTGCTTTTATTTTTCTTTCTTGACTTTGCTTGTTTTTATTATTTTGGACGACTTTTTATTAGCTTCTTTTTTGGTTAATTTTATTTTATTTTTTTATTTTGGGGTTTCTTTTTCTTTTTTATATTCAAATCCAAACGAATATTGAACGTCTGACGACGGGAATATATTCCTATTTGTAGAGAAGTATTTGGCGGATAAGAACGGCAATAAAGTAGGGCTGAGAGGTCAGGAAACAAGGTAAAGGGGGAAAATACTAGACGATATATATATATATATATATATATATATATATAGAGAGAGAGAGAGAGGGAGAAATGTGGGGATGAGAAATGAGTAGAGAATACAGGAGTAAAAACGACAAATTTAGAAAAAAAGGAGATAGGGATTATTAAAAATATATTTTTACCTCGAATAAGAAGGAAAATACATCAGAAGTTTTTGAGGGTAATATCTAAAGAACAAAAATCGTAAAGATTGCGAATTGTATTTATATAAGCAATATTCCCAGAAATTTAAAAGCAGGGAGAAAAGAGTTTATACTATACACATACTATGATAGTTGTGCATCTTCTAACCACCTGGCTCCTTATGCAAATTTACTGACGGTACCTACCATTGCCCTCTATGTCGCAGACTTCCTGGTGCGGTAGCTGGAGTGTTGAACCGCAGCCTCAAAGTAAGCGAGTTCGAACTCCAGTTGAAAAGGTATGAATCCCTTAATCCGCTTGCAATGGATTAACTTGTCTCACTGCTATTCTGGTAAAAAGATGGTTTTGACATTAAATAACTCAGTAAGGCTGATATATTGTTAAAAGGAAGAAATCAAACCAAACCGTTACAAACCATTATATTACAATATAACATATATAATCACCATGATATTTATTGCAATTCTGGCCCACCATACCACACACATCTATTGTGCTTACAAATCAATATTTTATTTTCTTCGATATGCATTGAGATTCTGATTGTGATTTAAAAATACAATATGATTAATTGCGCGGTAGTTCTACAATACACAGATCATAAAATTGCTTCTATGAAGTTTCGCCTTCAAGGAAGCCTACTGAGACCATCCTTGTCAAACCATCATCTAAAAGACCCGTTTTTTTTAACTAGTATATTTTATCGAGGTACCCGCGGTTATCGTCGTAGGAAATGGACACGGCGACACGAGTTCAAATCCTGTTCGAAACTGATTGCATTTCACATAGCACTAATACCGTTGGAAAAGGTATGAATCCAATTATTCTCCCTCCAGCAATGGGCGAATAGTAGGACAGACTAGGTTTTTCAGCCTTGGTGGGGCGACTGGCCTAGAAGAAGGAAAACTCTGAATTCAAACCTGTTAAACTCCGCTTAAAAATTGACCTTGTGTCATATCCTACCCGAGCAGAAAGGTTGGTAAATATGGGTAACTAGTATATTCTTGAAAAAAGAAAGCAATTTTCTGCCTTGGAAAAATACTAGTCGCAATGATTCTTCCTTATTCTTCACCCTAAGATTATGAGGATACCTAATACCCAGCTTGCTCACTTTTACTATCTTTTCAAGTGTTGCAGTACATTAAAGATCGGGATTTGTTACGTTCAACTGCTAATTCTGGAGCAATTCTTGCACGGATTGCATTCTACCAATTATATACTGCCTCATACCAAGTGGGTAGAGTGTTCACTAATGGTTCGGGGGACCTGGGTTCAATCCCAGGTCGCGTCATACCAAAGATTTTTAAAATGGTACTTGATACCTCCTTGCTTAACACTCAGCAATATAATGTAGGTATCAAAGGTAAAGTGGAGCAATCCATGGAGAGGAGTTGTGCCTTCGGTGTAGAAAATATTGAAAAGAGAGCCTTCGAGTCGCCCTCGACTATGGTCGCCAACTTTTAATTCTCTTGAAGCATTTTCTTTATGATCTACTAAGTGTCCTTAATGGGTTCATCTTTTACTGATGTATGGCCAAAATGAACTTTTTAAAACTGCTTTTGTATTTGGTGATCATTAATCACACTTCGGTAATGATTACTGGACATTTTATAAGCTGCATCCGTGGCGTTTTTGTTAAGCCTCCCTGTAACATTACATGTCGAATGTATACTTTTAGTTCTTCCATTTTAGGGGCGTCAGATCATAAAATAAATTATGATGACCCTAATTCACTATCGAAATAAGAATTACCAATGAAATTGCTTTTTAATTAGTTAGTTTCTGGTTACGTTTAAAACATTGGAAGTTTGAAATGCGTTTTTAGAACTGTCTTTTTTTAAGGAAATCTCTTATGACTCAAACCAATATATAATTGTGGATACTCACCCAAATGATCAATGAAAATTTAGGCAAAAATTAAAAAAAATAAAACAACTTATACGAGTTGAATTACTTCTGAGCATTCCTTTTAAACAGAATACTGAAAGTACAGCCCCTTTCGGAGTAAATATTGTTTTTTGTTTAAATACTTTTATCAATTGAATGAAAATATATCCCTGATTTTTCAATGAATTGTAAAAATACGGAACATATTTTCCCCTATTGCTTGTGTGAACTTGTTTACTTCAGGTCACAGTAATTTATGTTTGAGCCAGTGAAATCTGATACACTTTAAGTTTCTTCACATTGCATACTGACATGTTATGTCAGTTATTTATCTCCCTCCAAATAGTTCCTTTCCAAATGAACCACAGAAAATTCCTAGGTGTATTTCATCGTGCTGGATACGTGGGAGAACATTTTTAACTTGAGTGTCGATTTGGCTAGTAACGTTTATTTTGATGCATTCCGTTTAATACAAAAGATACCAACCTCTAAAAAGTGTGGACAGTTTAATTGTATTTCTATTTTATCTTGGACTTGTCAGTTTGCGTTGCAGAATACACCGAATGCATCTCTGCAGAGCGTTAAGACTACCCCCACAACGTGTGTCCTGGATATGACCATAGTCGATCAGATGCTCCGACCTTCAGTAATGCTGGAGCTTTGACGAATGCGAAGTACCCATTCATTGCCATCGCTCCCATTTCACTTTGGCCCGGAGTGGTAGCACCTGATGGGGTCTTATCTATGGGTAAAATACAACTAAACTGTAATGACGCTAAACTGAATTGTTGGAAATTAATTGTTTCTACATTCAAATGCGTGTAAGCAAAAATTGTACTTATACTAAACTGAATTATTTGAAATAGAACTGTTTGACATTTAAACTGCGTGTTTATGATAAACATGACTCGTTTGAAATATAACATTTAAACGTATAAAAATGGATGTGGCATTAAATAACCTACAATGATTGATATGTCACCAAACGAAACCAAACCTATTTTAACTGTACTGATCTTGTAAACGTGGGTTTTATGTAACGGTTATCAATATGGAAAATGAATCCACCATCCAAGTTCATATCCTGAACAAGACTGTTTGCGTTTAGCTTCTCGCTAATGTATTTGGGAAAAGGCATGAATCGTCATGTTCCCGTCAACTTGTTGATAAAGAGAACGATTTACTGAGTAAACAGTCAACAGTCTTGTAAAAGGAAAACTCTGCTTAAAACTAACATGTCTGCAAAATTTTGAATACATTCACTGTATTCTGTACAGAGTTGTCCGGTTTCAGTTCTGAAGATATATGGGGGAGTGGAGTAGACCTCTATGG
>CAUZXS010003699.1:115000-125000 GCA_963585895.1 Sepioteuthis lessoniana
ACCACGAGGACACCCCCCATAGAATTACGAGATATATGCATTTCCCAACCGTTTTTAAACTAGCAGGTTTTGTTTGGTTTGATTTTATCGTATATCAACCACTGCTGGTTATTTAATGCTAAATCCTATTCTTACATATATATTGGATTTATGATTTGTATATTTTATAGATTTGTATATTATATATACACACAGTTAAATGATCGCTCTATTTCAAACAATTCCCTATTCCCAATTAAATTAAACACCATTCATTTGTTCACATGCAGTTAAATGAGTAAATAGTTCTATTTCTAACAGTTCAATTCAGCATTATTCATTTCTTTGCACTCAGTTTAAATGTCAAACAGTTTTATTTGATTCATAGATAGAACCTTACCAGGTGCTACCACTCCAGACCAAATGGACCTGGGAGTGATGGAATACCCTGCATTCCCCAAAGATTCAGCATTACTGGAACTTTACCATTAGATTGTTTAGTGTCATATCCAGGACATTTGTTTGGGGGGTCTTATCCCTTTTCAGAAATGCAGTGGGTGTATTCTACGGCCCCAACAATTGGCTAGATGTGACATAAGATCATGTTTTAACTGAGAAAGGCTGGCTTTAATTTAGAGTTTTTTTTTCTTTCCATTTGTTACTTAATGAAGACTAAATAACTCAGTCTGCCCTACTATTAACTCATATTTGGGGAAATAACAGATGGGTTCAGGATTACCCTAAGAGAATTAATACTAATTGAAAGTCAAACAGCTTCGTCCAGTGTTTGAACACCTATCTCTTCATCCCTTTTCTTTCTATGATCTTTTATTGGTAAGTTGATGCAACTTTTGCTATTTACTAAGCTTTTCTTTGTCAGATACATAGTATTGAATATTTTACTTTTGACAGGCTTATAAGTTTGTGGATTACAAAAACAGGATGCACCTGTGTCTTGAGGTAAACAAAAGACAGCGGAAATGCCACGTGAATCGCGTGGATGAGATACTGGAGGGAAGAGTAACCACGAGGTACGTGGGCGTCCAAAAAACATATAACGACGGAAGTTTTCAATCCCGGAGAAGTGGGCCGAGAACAAAGCACCGGATAAAGTAGACGAAACGCCGTTCTGGGCACTGGTCTGGGTGGGGATGACGGCTTCAGGCTAAGAGGTACAGAAAAATCTGAATGTACAAGACTCGCTAATGTCGAAGGTGAGTATGATCCCAGGAAAATGAAGGAGAACATAGTGTAGGCCTCTGTTGTGTATTGACTTGTACCGGCCTCGTAGAGGCAGACGAAGAAGGAACGTTCTCTGAATATATCGTATCACAAACTGGTATAAACCTTAGTCGTTCCAACTCTCTCTTCACAAAACCCTTTCGTAATAAAGAAGAGATAAATATTCTAATCTGCATATTTTATTTTATTTTCTTCTTCCGGTATATGATAGTATTTCTCATATTTCTTACAATACTTGTGTCGACTAAGTGGTTACCCATCTAAGTCCTGAAAAGAGTCATCAATTCTTAACTTCGACCAGCTCTCTAGAACCGGAGTGTTTATTGTGACTTGACAGTCACCCAAACTGATGAAGTCGTTTCAAACATTTTAACTGATTTGTATTTACTTAAATTAACTAAAGTTCTTTTAAAGATTTCGTATTTTACTTTCGTTCAAACAGTGTATTGTATCATAAAAATAATTTCAGTTTAAATTTGATTAACAGGAATTGGAAGATTTTTGAAATTCGACATCGTGACAAATGATGAAGAAAAATTAGTTGATCAAAATTTCAAGGTCATAGGTTGCATGTATAAGAATTAAAGTAAAACCTCAAATATCTTATTAAACATAATCAAGATACGACGACTACAACTAATACTGCTGCTGGTCCCTTCAGCAAATAATAGTAATAACTATGATAATAATAATAAAAAATTACAATAACAATAGTAATTACGAACCGATAACTCACTTAATAAGCGAATGCAATGAAGTACCACAGAAAGAGTATAAAACTAGACGAACTGGGTGACCAAGGTGAAAAAAATTGAAATTTGACTGTACGAACAAATGCTATATGCAAAACCCAGCATCTGTCCTGGAAAATGAGACACATCAACTCCTCTGGGATGTTGAGATACAAATGGATCACCAAATTTTGGCCCGACGAGCAGACATTATTATAATCAACAAAGGAAAAGAGAACTTGCAGAATTGTGGACTTTGCTGTGAAAAGAAGAATAAATATCTCGGGCTGGGTAGGGAACTGAAAAAACAAGGAAACATGAAAGTGATGATTATACCAATTTGTTCTCTTGGTACAGTCACCAATGTATTGATACAAGAACTGGAGGACTTGTAAATGAAAGAAGAAGTGGAGACCATCCAAACTACAGCATTGTTGATATCGTCCAGAATACTGAGACGAGTCCTGGAGACTTGAGGAGACTTCTTTCTCTCAAACTCCACTGAAACACCATCAGCGTTAGTTGATGTGAAAAAGCTCTCAAGGAGTAACAAAAAATCCAAAAAAACACAGGTATTTAGATCATGCCAGAAAACTTAGAAAGTTATGGAATATGAGGGTAACGGTGATACCAAATATAAATGTTGCTCTTGAAACGGTCCCCAAAGGCTTGGAAAGGGGGTTGGATGTTTTGGAAATCTGCGGACGAATCGAGACTATGCAAATGACAAAATTGTTAAGATCGGTTTGTATACTGAGAAGACGCCTGGGAGACTTGAGGAGACTTGTTGTTACTCAGAATCCAATAAAATACCATCCGCTCACGCTGGTGTGAAAATCTCCCAATAATCATGATAATGATAATAAAAAGCAGAGCAAACATGCAGAAAAAGAATACAAGACTAGGCACAACGAGAATGAAAATGAGTCTCCATGGGAAACGTACAAAAGATGTGATAAAACAGACAAGTAATATATATACAAACCAAAATATGTCCAAAAGATTTAGTAGGCTGTGATGATAAAATGTTGTAATCCAATCTCGGTCAGAAGACCAGATCTCGCGATAATTAACAAAAAGTAAATAAATTGTCAATAAGCGGATTTCGTTGTTCCAGTGAACCATTGACTAGAAATTTAAAAAAAAGGTTTAAGAAGCTGTTGGACATGAAAGTAATTGTAAGTCCAATTATAGTTAGTACTCTTGTGATATACCCCATCAAAATAGTACAATAATGTTATGTTAAGAACAACAAAGAGAATACAGAAAACAGATGATAGAATTATGTGTCATACCTCCTGTCACCAGACAAAGACAAGGAGATCAAGCAAATGTTATACAGAAAAAAAGGTGCTTTCTCAGACCTTGAAATTATGGAAAAATGTGTTAAGATAAGTAATAATGAAAATTACTCAACAAATGCAGGTCCTCTTTGATGACTCACAGAAAGTAAGAGAAAATATTGAAAAGTCCAGTAAAATATAATCAGTCTCCATCATTATAACTGTAAGCTTAACACTAGAGTATTTAAGCGAAATTAATGCTTTAAAGAAATCCATGGCAGAAAAGAAAAGAGTGCTACGATCGCTACGGATTTAAAATTTGAAAAGAATAAGATATAGACTGAACAAGCCAAAAAAGAAAAAAAATATATTAAAATAGACTCCAACTGAATTCTCCGATCCGAAACGTCCAATCTATACAGAAGAAAATGCGATCATTGACCAACTTGATATATTGATTAGGAACCTATATTGGAACAAAGAAACAAAAACTGAGTGTGAAATGAGACTGGAGAAATGAAAAAAAGAAGCTACTACAGCATTGTGAAGAAGTTGTGTGTTATGAGTAAAAGTTTTACATTAAAAAAGGAAAAAAAAGCTGGGATAGAGACCAGTTAAAAAGTTTAATGTATTATCCTGTAGTCTAGGTGTAATGAGATATACTTTATCTTTTATCTGAAATTACGACATTATTCAACCAAAAATTCAGCAAAATCACTATAATCTGTTGTCTATTTTAGTTCCCACAAAGACTGGTCGTAAGGTAATCATGAATTTCCATTAAAAAAAAAAAATGTGTTTTTTTATTTGTTCAATTTTTTAGCTGGAGGTATGAGAGAGACCAGCTATAGCGAGAACTGGGAAAGAAAGAGTCTTCCTCAGTTCTTGGTACACTTGTTCGATCTACCAGCCCGTGCTGAAAACACCAGTTAATCAGAAGTTCCCCAAATCACCTAGCAGGGGCTAGCCAGACAATTCCGCCTATCAAGTCAGAAGTAAGGATTTGGTTTTTTGTAAAACCCAATTAAAAACGATGGATTTTATGATCCGCTCTTTCTTTTGAGAGAGACAGAGACAGAGTGAAAGACCCACCAAAAGGTACAAGAAGAACTAGTGGCTACAAATACAAATAAGACCCCCAAATCCTGCATTGCGTTCTTTATCCCTTTTCACCTATTTCCACAGCCTCAGTAACACAACAAAGGACATACATATCAGTTAGGGTTTTTTTTTTTATTTCGCCTTAAAAACCTCGACGATTGCCCCAACCGACATATCAATTGTCGGTGATTACTTTCAACTCCAAGAAGATACAAAATAATCATAATATCAAAATACAGGAGAATGAAAACGTATAAAACAATAGATGAAGGACAATGGCAGTAAAGAGTGGCTCCCAAATTAAAAGAAGTAACTGGAAAAGGAATGTTGACTTAAGAGAAACCTACAATAAAAACAAAATAAAACATTCAAAAATAATGTAAGTAAATTCCACAAGAAATTAAATGATGAGGAAATCAAAAATGGTGCGAGCAGATTGTGGACTTTCTTTTCATTGAATAGATAAAAAAAAAGCGATTATGTAACATTGTAATCGAAAAATACCGAGATAAGAATTAATGTGTCAGAAAGTGCCAGCCTCCAGAAGAAATAAAAGTGAACAAAGTTCAGCATCTGGTTCGGTAGGTTAAGACCTACAAAATTTGCTCAATCTAAAACCCTGTGCTGACAACATCATTAAATCTGAATTTGCTGAGGTCACCAGATATATCCAGACAATTTCGCCAATCAAGTCGGAAATGGATATTTAGTTTTTTTGGTGAAACCCAATTAAAAACGGTGGTTTTCATGATTAGATTTCATTTTTGGTGGGCGGAGTAAAAGGAGCCATGCATTTGCGTGTACGGTGAATGAGGAAGGATTCAAAGATAGGATGAAGAAGCTACATCGAACCTTATGTTCATTAAACATTTTCATTTACCACTTCGGCTTCAGAAACTGAACGGATATAATAAGACGACGACCTGTGCATGCTAAGATAAACCTGCCCTTAGACAGGACTCATATTTCAAAATATAAAGTAAAGTAAAGTTGGCGACCTTAGTCGAGGGCGACCTGAAGGCTCCCTTTTCGATAGCTACTACACTGAAGAGTAGGTGAGGGCGCTACTCTTTTCCCTATATTACTCCACTTTATCCTTGATCCTTACCTTATAATGCCGAGTGTTAAGCAAGGTAGCATCAAGTACCATTTTTTGTGTCGTTGATAAAACTCGACTAGGGACTGAACCCAAGTCTCCCGGGCCATTGACGAACACTCTAACTATTATGTCAATGTCCAGTTGAGTTTATAAAGCTAAATGCCTTAGGTTAGCCCGGTTGATGAGCCCTTTTAAGTCTCCGAGCAATCGTACGAGTGACAGTTTTGGATTACATATTTGATTGATTTTAATGGCATGCTAACCCACGTGGGGTGGTTTTAAGTCTACTACATATTCATCTTTAAGCCTTTTTCTAGTGTATATGTTAACTAAGGGTTTTTTCTTCATGATCAAATTGAATACGAATAATTTTTAAAAAGATCAATTTGACTCTCAGATTGGACCCTAAAAAGAAATACTTCAGCTGCTCAGTTTGGTTTGGTTTGGTTTATAACCAACAACATCAACCATTGTAGGTTATTAATGCCAAATACATTTAATACATATAAACAATTCTATTTCAAACAATTCGGTTTAGCGTAAGTACACATTTTAATGTAAAAACAGTTATAATTCAGACAATTCAGATTAGGATGAGTACACAGTTTATTTTCATTTGATCCATCGATAGGACCCTATCAAGTGCTACTGCTTCAGGCCAGAGTGGACCTAGAAGCGATTGCAAAGAAGGGGTACTCTGCATTCTCCAAAACTCCAGCATAAATTGAATCTTAGTATCAGATAGTTTACTGACCTATCCAGGACATTCATTAATGGGGATCTTACTCCTCTGCAGAGGAGCAGTTGGTGTATTCTATAGACCCAGCCGGGTGGGCCACAGGACATTCGTTGGGGGAGCCTTGTCCCTCTGCAGAATTCAGTCGGTGTATTCTACCGTCCCAGTCGACTGGGCATTCACCTGCCAAGAGATGACTTGGGAGCAATTCCAAAGAAAGTGTAAAATACACTTCAGTTTATAGTCCTAACAAGGAATTTTCTTTTAGGCTTTTTTCTTCATTATTCAATGGCATATCAACCTTTGTGGGTTATATAATGCCAAAGAGATACTTGTAGGAGAAGAGTGGTGGTACTTATCAACCCATAGCAGGGTGAGATAGATGTCATCATACCTTTCTTAACGATATTTATCCAGAAGGGAACTTAACTTAGTTTGAGTTCGAACTCACTTACTATGAAGCGGGGTCGTGTACGCTCGCCACTACACTAAACCACGAGGAATCGCCCTCCTTTTGGGTTGGGTTTAGGACCTTACCTCTTTGTTGTGGGATCCAGTCAGCGTATTATTAGACCCACTGACAGGGCGTTACAACAATTCAGGATACAGACTCCCGTTTAAGTGACTTAACGAAAACTGTATGAATAAACATGCATCATGTTAAACAACTGATACTTTAAACAATTGTACTGCTAAGAATTGCATACAGTTACCACTGAGAAATGCATAGTCTTCATCTTTGCGTGTGTTTGAGCTTTCTGTTTGGGAATCGGATTTTATTAATTGCCCGCGGACGTACGACAAGAAAGCAGCGTTACGATTTTAATACGCACGTTGAATTTGCATAAATAAACATACTAAATATACCGATGAATCTAAGCACGTACAGCATTATAAATAAAGGAAATATACAAAAAAAGAAGAAAAAAGTGGCTACTCACCCGTCGCCTTCATGTACAATTATCCACTTACAAAAATAAATAAAAAAGCTCCTCAGCTCATATTTCAAACACTGTTTACTTTTATTTCTTACGCTGAGGTTCATGTAAAGTTTGGCGGTAAAACAAACAAAACACTTTTAAAAGAGGAAAACTCGTTTGCGTTTATATGAAAACAGAGAAATCAAAACTTGTACAGATGATCACACACACACACACACACACACACACACACACAATATATATATATATATATATATATATATATATATATATATATATATATATATATATATATTATCATCATCATGTCGTGCCGTTAGCACGGATACACACATATATATACATATATATATATATATATATATATTTGCGAAGGATTCCTGTGCATACAGCACATATGCAGTAGACACAGTTCAGAGTCAGTTGTTTTTATGTATATACATAGAAATAGAATATATATATATATATATATATATATATATATATATATATATATATATATATATATATATATTCAGATCAAACCCTATTTTACCGAATAGTTATGTGTCAATCAGAATTATAAAAAATTATATATATATATATATATATATGAAACCTAACATCAAACACCTTCTCACTCTACCCTACACAACACTACATAAAAGGACGGCCAACAAGTCCGTCCTCTTGGGCTAATGTCAGCATAAGAGGACGTATATTTTCTGACTGTATATTTCTGCTATCCTGATACTCTCTGTCTCTCTTTCTGAATCTATCAATACACACACACACACACACACACACACACACACACACACATATATATGTGTGTGTGTGTGTGTGTGTGTGTCGAGAGAGAGAGAGAGAGGGAGAGAGAGTGAGAGAGAAAGAGAAAGAGAAGGAGAGAGAGTAGGCATTTAGAGTTTACTTTTGAAGAGATAACTTGCATATTTATGAATATTCTGATTGTTCTAATATTTACAAATCTTTAAATTGTAATTGTATTTAACTTATCGACAATCGGTTTTCTTACTATTTCGCTGCGAAACCAACTCATTTCCAGTAAAGCAAAATCGTTTCTCTCTTTCTCTCTCTCTCTCTCTCTCTATATATATATATATATATATGTGTGTGTGTATATATAAAGAAAAGTTGGACACCTTAGTCGGGAGTGACCCGAAGGCTCCCTTTTCACTTGCTAGTACATCACGGTGTAGGGTAGAGCGCTACTACATTCCCTGGATTGTTCCACTTTATCCTTGATCCTTACCTTATAATGCAGAGTCTTAAGCAAGGTCGCATCAAGTACCAATTTTTGAGTCTTTGGTATGACTCCACCGACGATTGAACCCCGGTCTCCCAAACTATTGGTGAACACTATTCTCATTATATATATATATATATATATATATATTCTGTCTCACCCATGATAATGTTTTTTCTTACTATTTCCGTTATTATTAATGTTCTCTGTGAGACGCTGCATAGATTTTTTTATAAATTTCAAAATTCATAGCTTTACTATATACACTGATTATATATAATATAATCTTGTTAGTAAAGTATTTATTAGTATGTGTGATTCAGAAAAAATACCTTTTATTTAAAGAGAAGGCTTTCGGGTTTTAATAGATATCTTCTATGAAAATTTGCTCGTCCATCCGAGATCGAATCCTGGACGAAGCCTTTTTGCATTTCACATCACACCAATAATCTTGGAAAATGTATGAATCTAACAATTCTCCATATAACAATAGATAAATTGTAGGCCAGACTTGCTCTTTAGATATGGCACAGTAAATTATCTAATAAAAAGAAAACTCTGAATTCAAACCCGTGGAACACTGCTTCATAACTTATTTGTTTCGCATCCTGTTCGTCCGGAAGGTTTATATATATATATATATATATATATAGAGAGAGAGAGAGAGAGATAGATAGAGTGAGAGACAGACAGAGACAGAGACAGAGAGACGGAGAGAGAGAGTTAAAATTACCACACCACAGATGCAAGTATTATTGAGCGAATAGGAGTTATTTTTAGAGAAGCTGGTCCCATATCATTTCGGTTGCTACCATAATACAGAATGGTAAACATTGTGCCTTTATGATTAAGACTAAATTAAAATGTAGTAACGCTACATTGCTGTGGTTATTTCATTCATTAGACCCGCTTTCTTGTGATAACGTAGGTATTTAAACGTAAGACATAGAGAACTGATGAAGTCAACGAAATTATCAGTCAGAAGATTTCAGCAATGCCTAATGCAAAGATTAGGACAACGCTACAAAAATTCTGGGTAAAACTTCAGTTGTATATTGCTCGTTAGTTTAGGCCTTTGGACTATTTTCTCTTTAAAACAAAATAATTACAATAAAAAAAACAAACGATATTAGAGCTACAGAATGATTATTTGGCAAAGTGGTGTCTCTAGAAGTCTGTAATTGAATTCCACAACGTGGAAGGTATTTTGCTTAACACCTATCGAAAAATGTATGCAAAATTAATATCAATTCTACTTGAACGTTTACAGAGATCAAACGATAGGAGTGGGTACGGAAAGACGGTGGAAATTTTTTTTTAAGTTGTTGTATGAGTGCTGAATTTGACAACCCATGCTCAGTACAGATATTGAATCGAAGACCGTCTCAATCATCTCATCCAGACAAATCGAGTCAAAGAAGGTTGCTATACATATGTAGCAACAGCTAGGACATTGCTACTTCTTTCCTTACATTGAAGCATTTCAGAAAAATTGGAAAACACCACTGAGGGAGATTTCTACGTGTATGACACGTAAGTAGCAGCAAAACAATAAAAAATGTGTTGTAAAAGTAGTGACTATGTTGAAAACTCTGTTCTATAATTGAATATTTTCCCTACCAAAACTTATGATTGCCTTGCC
>CAUZXS010003700.1:0-26531 GCA_963585895.1 Sepioteuthis lessoniana
TAAATCATCTTATGCAAACATTCAGAAACGCGCTTGTACTTCTCTAAAAATATGTAAACTTATGTAAACATTATATATATATATATATATATATATATATATATATATATATATATATATATATATATATATATGAGTGTGCCAATGGTTGTAAAAGTTGCTGAGGATGGTCTTGATTACAGCACTGACCAACGGTCATTATGGATAAGGACTTCCGTTCAATTAAAAATCATAATAATATCCTATTCATATTGAAAACCTCTTCACAATACATACACGCAGACACACGTGTATACTTATTTTCATGTCTGGTTCTGTATATATGCATAAATAGAGTTAGGTACACTTTCAGATATATATATATATATATATATATATATATATATATATATATATATATATATATGTATGTATGTATGTATGTATGTGTGTGTGTTTGTGCGTGTGTGTACGAGTATATATATATATATATATATATATATATATATATATAAACACACGTGCATATATCATTATATGTATATACACTGATAAATGTTCACTTACTACTGATATATTTACTCACTTACTGCTCATATATACTATATATGCTCATATATATATATATATATATATATATATATATATATATATATATAAACTTACATACATAAGCTCTATGCAGACCTTGGGTGCAGTCAAGACGACCAGCGAGAGAGTCAAGAAACTCTGTGCTGTCAGCACAACTTGATGATAATCATGATATATATATATATATATATATATATATATATATATATATATATATATATATCATGATTATCATATATATATATATATATATATATATATATATATATATATATATGTGTGTGTGTGTGTGTGTCTGTGTGTTGACTCATTCGTTTATACATAATCATTTTCTATACATAAATATCTCTCTATGGTATGCATTTGTTTTCTGGATGCTGTTTAGAGGACTTGTCGAGACAAATGGGGACAGATGGCGTGAGAGAGAGTCAAGGGAATCCATGCTGTCAGCAAACCTTAATGATGATGATGATATCTGTTTTGATTTGATAATATTCCACAAGAAATTATAAAACTAGGAATCTTTGGTTTAGAAGAAAAATATAAATTTAGGGATTTAGTTATGAATAAACATTTTATATATATTTCAATATATATATATATATATATATAGAAAGTTGGCCAACCATAGTCGAGGCGCCCCGAAGACTCCCTTTTCAACATCTACAACACCAAGGTGCAGAGGAGAGCGCTTTTCCTTTCCCAGGATTGCTCTACTTTCTCTTGATCCGTACCTTATAATGCTGAGTTTAAAGCAAGGAGGCATCAAGAACTATTTTTGAGTCTTTAGTATGACTCGACTTGGTATTGAACCCCGGTCTCTCGGATCATTGGTGAACACTCTAACCCAATCTGTATTTGAACCTTGCTCCCATATGGCTCCGTCAAAATACAATAATGGATGTTCTATCCCCAAAATAAACATTTTAAGATAGTGGTTCAAGGGCTATGGATGTAAAGTCTTACAAAGTGAGGTATAGGATGGAGAAGGTCAGAAAGCAGATGTATTGTCAGTCTTTTTTACTTCCTTTCTGTTGATATATAAATACAATTCTCTCTTTTCATTTGCATTATATACACAAACGATTGTTATATTAATATATAGATTAATCTATTTCATAACTAGTAAAGATAAACACAGGATACAGACATATTGAATGAAAATATCGTATTTACGGGGTCTTTTTTAAAAAAATTTTCTGGGACTTCCTCCGGCGAAACTTATTGTTCTTCTTTAGCAACGGATATCCGACTCAAAAGCAATAAAAACAAAACAAAAAAAGAAGCATCAATGAAAATTAGACGCCGCCAGTGACGTCACCAGTGACGTCATTGGTGTTGAGAGGTTTTAGTCAAGATGTTTCGTGTCGTTGTTCACGAGAAACAACATCTTTCCGCTCCCCCACCAATTTATTTGCTAAACTTTTTTTACTTATTATCATGAGGACACAGCCTGTGGATGGGAAAAGAACAATATGAGGGTTATTTAATGACAAGAATGAGGGTAGGGAAATATGTTTGTGGGGAGACATAGATAGGTGGATAGATAGATAGAGAGAGAGAGAGGGGGGGAGGAGAGACTTTTATCTAAAAAGATGTCTACTCTCTTAATTTTGTCTCATGATAAAAAAAAAACATGCAAAAATACGCCCTAATAAGCCATTACTAGTATATAATGAGTTCAATTCTGATTTTAGGTACCACACATGTATCCTTGGGCTAAAATAAGCTTGTAAATATCTAGTCAGGCATAAACACAAAATTACGGAGCTCTTGAAAGCATCAAACTTCCAACACCTGTGAATCATCGTATTATTTGTTATTTATTTTTAATAGATGGCGACCTTAGTGGACGGTGTTGTAGCTATTGAAAAGGGAGTCTTCCCTTTTCAATAGCTACAACACCGATGTGTAGGGGAGGGCGCTGATCCTTACCTTATAATGCTGAGGGCGAAGCAAGAGGCATCAAGTACCGTTTTTTGAGTCTTTGGTATGACTCTACCAGCGATTGAACCCCAGGTCTCACGGTCCATTGGCAAACATTCTACTCATTCGGCCAATGGTCCGGTTTCGCTAATGGCCCGGGACACCGGGGTTCAATATATAGGGGTGGTACTAATGGCAAGGATAAAGTTAATCTCTTACTACAGAATGATGCTTTTGCCTTAAAAAGTAACAGTATTAAGATGAAAGAAACTTAAGAAGACTAATTTATTGACAATACTTCATTTAGAAATTTGAAGACTGTTATCTAATACAACAGCCCAAATGAAAACAACAGACAGCTCAGTCGGTTAGGACAATAGAATACCGCGACTGCATCTCTACAGAAGAGTAAGACACCATTCCTTTCAAACGAATGTCCTGAATTAGGACACTAAACCATCTGATAGCGAGACTCCAGTCCTGGGGCTCTGATTAATGTGGAGTACCCATTTACTGGTATTACTCCCAGGTCCACTCTGACCCAGAGAGGTAGTACCTGCTCGGGTCTCATCTATAGATCAAATACAATTATTTCACTGTTTGCAAAGAAATGACTGATGTTAAATTGTTCTGTGAGTGTTACTTGAAACCATTTAACTTTATGGAAATAAAACTATTGGTGTTAGATTGCAATACTTGAAGCCATTTAACTGTGTGCAAACAAATAATTAATACTAAAATGAGTTATTTTTATGCGATAGAAATACTTGAAGCAATTTTACTGTGTTCAAAAATTTAACTATTGGTATTACATAGCAATACTTGGAACCATTTAACTGTGTGCAAATAAAACTATTAGTGTGAGCAAAATGGAAACCACTTCACTGTGGGCAAACAACTCATTAGTATCAAATAAATTTATCATTGTTAGACAGCAATATATGAAATCATTTAACAGTGTGCAAATAAATGAGCTCTAGCTAGTTTAAAATGTGTACGTACAAACTATTCGTCTGGAAATTATATATATATATAAAGTAAATTTGGAGACTATAGTCGAGGGCGACCCGAAAGCTCCCTTTTCAATAGCTACTACACCGAAATGTAAGGAAGGGTGCTACTCCTTTCCCTGGATTGCTCCACCTTATCGTTGATACGTACCTTATAGTTCTGAGTGTTAAGCAAGGAGGTATCAAGTACCATTTTTTTAATCTTTGGTATGATTCGACCTGATATTGAACCCTGGTCTCCCGGGGCATTGGCGAACACTATCCATTAGGCCAATATATATATATATATATATATATATATATATATATATATATATATATATATATAAACACGATTTGGCATTAAATAACCGACGAGAGTTGATATGCCATAAAACCCAACCGACCAAAAACAACGGAAATAAGATGAAATAAAAAATAGCAACCAATTAAGAATAACAAATAATGCTTCTTTTATGAATTTAAAGACTATTATATCTAATACATCATCATCATGTCGTGCCACAAAGAAAAGCAACAAGAATAAAATTAAAGAAAAGCTAGCAAAAATTTGATTAATTGACAATGGGTTTTTTTTTGGGGTGGGGGTAAATATTAGAAATAAGAAAAGGGGGTGTCCTCGTGGTGTAATGGTTAAAGCGATGGACTGTAGAATCTTAGTAAGCGAGTTCGTACTCCAGTCGCGCTATTACGTTCACTTTCGGGCAAATACCGTTGGGAAAGGTATGAACCCCCTTATCCTCCCAGCTATGGGTTAAATAGTACCATTACTGTCCTTTTAAGAGAATAGCTTTGGCATTAAATAACCTACAAAGGTTTATATGCCATTAAACAAAGAAACCAAACCTAGAAATATGAACATTACGTCAGTTCCGAGTTATGTAATAAAAAAGCAGTAAAAGTAACCAGAAAAATTAGTAATAATTAATATTTGATTAAGTTTCAACGAAAAAAATTTTCTTTTACATAAGATTGTATAAGATCCTGTTTCGGAATTTAAAAAAATACAGATAAAATATGAACGTGAAACTCATTTTTGATAGAAACTTTTATTTTATACACCTTTAACAATGGTTACAGTTTCTTTTATTAAGTTTACTCGGTTCATCTGGCCTGAATTAGATAATTCGTCGAAATGATAATCCAAGGAATTGCAGTAATTAAATAAATAATTAAAACAATTAAAATTTAAGAGATTAAATGAAATACTCATCACAATAATAATAAAAATAATAATAATAAACACCTGGGCAGCCGTCCTTGTAAGATACTCGCGACCGTTCTTAAAATGAACAAGGGAGGAAATCAGAAAAATGGACCAGAAGACAAGAAAATCGATGACGACGCGCAAGACCTAAAGTCCGAGAGATATCATCATCATCATCATCATCATCATCATGTCGTGCCACTAGCACGGATATCCCTGACCCTCTCTCGTCACTTTTCTCTATCTTTCATCGCCTCTGGCAGGTCTTCAAGGCTACATTCCGTATCCTCACATAGCTGCTGAATGTAGACTATATGTGTCAAGAAAAGAAGGAGGAAAAGCATTGAAATCATCGTGGATGAATCAATACAAAGACTCGATGAATGCATTAAAAAGAGCAAAGAAAGCCTATTTACAGTGACAAGTAACTGCACTGATAATAGAAGGACTCACAGGACAACAATAACGTGGAAATAGAAATAGGAAGAAATACAACTGTATGAATATTTAACGAGTCAAAATGGTGAAATCTCACTCAAGAAAATCTGAACATGGCTATGAAAGGGAAACCTTAAGAGAGAAATGAATCTCTTCTAATAGCAGCACAAAACAACGCCATAAGGACCAATTATATTTAAGCAAAAATCGATTATACGCAATGAGATAGCAAGTATAGATTATATGGTGATAAAAACGAAATGATTGAACACGTAGTAAGTTAATCCGGTAGTGTAATGGTTAGCAAGCTAGACTAGCAAACCTACATGAGTGGGTTCGAGTCTCATTGGGTGGCCTCTTCACATGGCCTTGTGCCACACCGAAGCAAAAAGCTTAGTAAATTACATAGTTGATGTAGCAAACGTGAGAAAAGGCAGTAAAAGATTCGACACGACTGGGTGGGTAAGTTAATCCACTTGGAATTGTAGATGAAACTGAAATTTGATCATACTACCAAATGGTATATGCACAAACTAGAATCCGTCGAAGAGAATGAGACGCATAAAATTCTCGGGGATTTTTGGATGAAACGGATCACCTAATCACAACCAGTCGACCAGGCCTAGTATAAATAAACAAAAAATAATGTAAACTTGTCATATAGTGCTGTGTAATTATGGAATGATTTTTTATATAAATCATTTTTCGTTAATTATATTTTATCATTCAATTTGGTTGGGCTTTGAACTATTCGGCTCTCAGTTCAGGTGCACTGACATTGGGTACAGTTTACACTCGCGCGCAGAGGATATGACAATAACAATTGTCAAAATAAACCCCAGATAGGAAATGAGACTGGAGTGTGAATGACGTCATGCCCGGAAGCGATGGGCTGAGAATTTGGGTATTTGGAAAACACGTCAGTTGGGTCTCGATTGAGGGCCAGTCGAGTGGGTAGTTTACTGGGGACCAGTCCAATTGGTTGTCGAATGGGGACCGGTCGAGTTGGCAGTTGACTGGGGCCATGTCGAGAGTTGAAGTTGAGTTAAGACCATGGTGTTGAGAAGTTGAAGTCTGACCATGGAGTTATGCAGATATCTACCGACAGAGATCATAAACACTACGGGATGCGCAGCGCGTTTGTGGGGTCCGAGCAGGCATTTGTTAGTTTTGTTAGTATAGAATGATTACGAAAGAATTTTTAGAATTGTGTCACTCCCTCCTCGTGTCGAAGAACCAAACTCAGAAGTCAAGAAGTTAATAAACGTTCGTACTGAACAACAGTGAGTTCGCCTGTTAATTTATCGTGTATTTCCCTGTATTTAAGTCCGCCTGTGTTTGTGCATAGGTATAACGTTTGTGATTGATATGGCTATACAACAATAGTGGACATTGCTATTCCAGCGGACAACAGAATGAAAAGCAAAAAAAAAAAAAAAAAAAAAACAAGAGCGAAAAAAAAGAGAAAAATACTTAAATCTTGCCAGAGAGTTAAGAAAGCCGAGGGTGACTGATTCACGTAGAACGACCTCCAAAGGCTTGGAAAGGGGACTGGAAGATTTAGAGATCGGGAGACGAATCGAGACTATCCAGACTACAGCATTGTTATGATCAGCTAGAATACTGAGTAGAGTCCAGAGAGATCTGAGAAGACTTGCTGTCACTAAGACCACCAGCGAACGTTGGTGTGAAAAACTCAAAGAGTTGAATAATAATAATAATAATGATGATCGGCAATGTTTCGTCAAAACATAAAATAGAATAAAGAAATACCTTTAATAATGTGTCAGAACAATATCGCCAAAGAGGCCGGGAAACCAGAGTCAAAGATGAATCGTAGATCTTGATTTCAGCTTCTGTATGTTGATGGCGCTTGTGGCTAATGTTATAGAACAACTGATTGGGTTGGAGAGGCTACCTCGGGACAAAATGAGATGTGACTTTTAAAATAAAACAACTAATTGTTTATCTTTTTTAAATAAAGGAAAATATGAGTCAAATTATAAATAATTTGTGTGAATGTTTCTTGCTCGGTCGGCTGGGGCTGTAGAATACACCGGCTGCATCTCTGCAGAGGAGTAATACCTCCTCCCACTAAACAATCTGTTCTAGTAATGCTGAAGGTTTGGGGAATACGGAATACTCCTTCATTGCAATCACTCCCAGGTCCACTCTGGCCAGGTGTGGTAGCACCTGATAGGGTCCTATCTATGTGTCAAAGAGAACTAAAATGCGTACTTATACTAAACTGAATCGTTTGAAATAGAACTGTTTCGACATTTAACTGTGTGAGGACAAAAGCTATACTTATACTAAACTGAATTGTTTGAATTAGAATTATTTGACTAAACTAAATAGCTTGAAATAGAAATGTTTTTGACAATTAAACTGTGTACTTATGCTAAACTGAACTGCTCGCAATAGAACTGATTATTTGAATAAAGATGGATATGGCATTAGATAATCAACAAAGGTTGATATGCCATAAAACCCAACCAACCAACTGAAAGTTTCTTCAATTTTTCTTCGAGAAACTATTCATTTGCAATCTGTGGGGAGACTTTCTATTACATCAAAAGCGTTGATAAGACTAATTTCTCCCGAGGGGAAAAGGCAACGCCTTACAAAGTGTAAGGATCGTCGATGATAATTGTCCTCAGTGTATAAATAGATGCCATAGCAAAAGTGAAGGAAACATTTTGGTCAATTAAAAAATATCAACGCGAGTGGGTGGTCGTTACAAATAGATGAGTCGGTCTAGCGGTCAAAAGGACCGGCAAAATCTGCGGTTCTTCCTTTTCTTTAGTTTGATTTGGTTTAAGCGCGGGAAAAGACTGATAAAAGCGACCAGGAACCATACAGACAACACAAGCATTAACAAAACAAAAATAACCAACAAACAAAAATGGAAAGAAAAGAAATGTATGGACATTCCAAGCGACAAACAAACGAAATCTCTCACGAGAAAACTTGGACATGGTTTAGAAAAGAGAAAACTTAAAAGAAAAATGAATCTCTTCAAATAGGAGATCAAAACAACGCCCTAAGGACTATGTCAAAGCAAGGTTTGGTTTGGTTTCTTTGTTTAATGGCATATAAACCTTTGTAGGTTATTTAATGCCAAAGCTATTCTCCTAGAAGAACAGTAGTGGTACTATTTAACCCATAGCTGGGAGGATAAGGGAGTTCATACCTTTCCCAAGGGTATTTGCCCGAAAGTGAACGTAAATGAGCGACTTGAGTACGAACTCGCTTACTACAATCCATCGCTTTAACCATTACACAACGGGGACACCCCCGTCAAAGCAAGAATAGACAAGAAACAACAAAATGGCAGATGTTGATTATGTGGTGATAGAGACGAAACGATGAATCACATAATTAGCAAATGCAGTAAATTAACGCAAAAAGATTATAGGACTTGACACAACTGAATAGGGAAGGTGATCCACTAGGATTGTGCAAAAAGTTTAAATTTAACCGGACGAACAAATGATATATGCACAACCCAGAATCCATCCTAGAAAATGAGACGTACAAAATTCTCTGGGATTTTGAAATACAAATGGATCATCTAACCTCGGCTAGGCTACCAAACCAAGTGATAGTCAACAAAAAAAGAGAGAGCCCACCGAATAGTGGACTTTGCCTTTCCGGCTAACTACACAGTAAAACTGAAAGCAAGCAAAAAAAGAGATGAATACTTAGACCTTGTTAGAAAACTAAAAAATCTATGGAAGATGAAAGTGACGGCGATTCTAATTGTAATTGGTGTATTCAGAATAGTCACAGAATGATTTGTACAGAGACTGAAGGACTTGGAAGTAAGAGAACGAGAGAAGATCATCTCAGGCATTGTTGAGATCAGCAAGAATACTGAGATGAGTCCTGGAGGCTTGAGGAGACTGCTGGGATGAAAAACTCTCAAAAGAGTAAAATAATGATATACTCGTCAAGTGGATTTTGCTGTCCCAGTGAACCACAGAGTTAAAATCAAGGAAACCAAAAGAGAGACAAGTACTTGGACCTTGCCAGAGAACTAAAAAAGCTATGGAATATGAGGGTGACGGTGGTACCTCTTGTAATTTGCACGCATGGAACGGTCCCCAAAGACTTGGTTAGGGGACTAGAAGAGTTGGAAATTGAAGGAAGAGCCGAGACCATGCAAACTACAGCATTGTTAAAATCGGCTAGAATACTGAGAAGAGTCCTAGAGACTTGAAAAGATTTTTTGTCCCTCAGACACCAGTGAAACACTATCAGCTAACGCCGGTTTGAAAAACTCGCAGGGAATAATAATAATAATAATAATAATAATAATAATAATAATAATAATAATAATACTTGCTAGGGGATTGGAAAACTGTAGAACATGAAATGACGATTATACCGATTGTAATTGGTGCTTTTGTTATAATTACCGAAGGATTAGAATAGGGACTGGAGGAGTTAGAAATAACAGGACCAGTGGAGACCATCCAAACTACTGCATTATTGAGATCGGCTAGAATACTGATAAGAGTCCTGGAGATTTGAGAAAACTTGCTATCACTCAAATTCCAATGAATTACAATCAACTAACGCCGATGTGAAAAACTCTCAAGGAATAACATAACAAAAATAATAATAATAATAATCTGGACTATCTTTATATTTCCAAGCCTCTCTTCCCAAATTCGTCATATTATTTAATACGTGGAGTTGCTTTCCGTTGTATTATGAGTAGGAATTGCCTTCTTGCTATTCAACAGAATCGCTGTTGATCTTCCAAGGACACTTGCTGTTGTTTTTAATTTTTATAATGTTTTGCCTTTGTGATATTCTCAGGCAATCTTCAAACCTGACATTTTAGTTTTCGACTTTAAGTATAGACACTTTAGGTTTCTTACTTTAAGCAACGTCCATGGCATTTCTCTCTCTCTCTCTCTCTCTCTCTCTCTCTCTCTCTCTCTCTCTCTCTCTCTCTCTCTCTCATTTGTATTTTCTTTTTTATTTTCTCTTCGGTCCTTTTGATTTATGAATAGATAATGACCATATTAAAATTTTCTGCGTTTATATTTCAAAGGTTTTTGAGCGAAACTACTTCGAGTGGTAATAATTTAATTTTTCAGCTTTACATTCAAGAAAACATAATATTTTTTTATTTCAATAAGCACAGAAAAAAGGATGAAATTAAGAAATCCATTTTGTTAGGTTTGGATATTTGGCTAAATGGCATATTAACCTTTGATGGTTATTTTATGCGAAATCTTGTTTTGGGTTAGTAAAATGGTAATTCCTATGTATGGAGTGTGTGAAGGAGAGCCTCGCTGTGATTGGATATACTAATCACGAGATGAGCCTAGAAGTCTTGGTGCAAAAATCCAAAATCCAGTCAGACAGATTCCAACAGACGTTCCATGAGGCAGGGACGTTAAAAACTCTCAGAACGACAACCCTAAAATACCAGATATCTTCTTCAGCGCGCCGGTAAGTCCCTTAAAATCAACTTCATACACAGGGAGGACTGTATATTGTTATTAATTGTTTTATGTGTCGATTAATAAATTGTTAGAATTAAACGAAGTATTAATCCATTTATTTGTTGCTGTTAACCTTAGAATAAACGCTATACTAACACAATATCTGTTTATACAAATACGGAATACATATGAGTTGGTTGGTTGGTTGGTTGGTTTTCATGGCTTGTCAACCTTTGTAGGTTGCTTAACGCCAAATCCATTTTTAGGAAAATAGCTCTATTTCAAACAATTCAACTTAGGATAAGTACGTAGTTTAAATGTAAGTACAGTTTAATAGTCAAAAACATTTCTATTTCAAGCTATTCAGTTTAGTCAAGCAGAGCTAATTTGATTTAGTATAAGTACAGACTTTGTTTACACAGTTAAATGTCAAAACAGTTCTATATTAAATCAGTTTAGTGTAAATACAGTTTCAATGTCAAAAAACATTTCCATTTCAAATAATTCAGTTTAGCATAAGCACACAATTTAAATGTAAGTACGGTTCAATTGTCAAAAACATTTCTATTTCAAGTTATTCAGTTTAGTCAAACAATTTAGTTTAGCATAAGTACGCCGTTAGTTCTATTTAACCCATCGATAGGGCCCTATCAGGTGCTACTACGCCGGGACAGAGTGGACCCAGGAGCAATGGCAATGAAGGGGTGCTCTGCATTCCCCAAAGCCCCAGCATCACTGGAACCTCACCCTCAGATTGTTTAGTGTCATAACCAGGACACTCATTGGGCGGAGTTGCAGAGGTCCAGTCAGTGTATTCTACAGCCCCAGCCGACTGGGCAAATATGATTTGTAAATGAGTATCTATAGGTAGAAATTTTTAAACAAACGAGAGTTTGATATTAATTGTCATTGAACATTAATATCTTTATTTAAAATTATTCATTCGTTTGCACAGTTAATTAGTTTAAAGTATTGTTATGCAATACTAATTCTTATGTAGGAAAATGTGCCGATAGCGACTCGTGCGATTTCAACACGGATCTCTAGCCAACAAACACAAGCGTTGAGATGGATTGTGCTACTGGAGTTTACGTGACTATAAATAGTGGCTATACAAATGGGTCAGTCAGAGGTCCCCGCTCTTTTTTAGGGTGTTTGTGACCTTTCCTCTCCAGTTCTTGGGTTGCATTCGTTAGGCCGTCTTACCTCTGGGCGGTTCTGCCGGGTGTGCCTTGGCACTGGAGATTTCCTCCGGCCTCAGGGCGCCATCCCCCCAGGCTTTTACCCCTTTCGGAGGGTTGGGTTTATTGCCTGGCGCCTGAGGCACCCCATAAAGGGGAATGCCGACGGGGCCGAAGGTATTTTTGGCCTTGCCGGACGCGTGTGGGCTTCGGCCCTGCGACCGGGCCCACCTTAAAAACGGCCTTGTGCCATATTCGTGCGTTGGTGGGACGCAACGATAAATACAGAGGTCCCCGCGGACCTTTTTTCCTCTCCAGTTGTTGGGTTGCATTCGGTAGGCCGTTTTATCTCTGGACGGTTCTGCTGGGTGTGCCTCGGCACTGGAGAGTTCCTCCGGCCTCAGGGGGCCATCCCCCCAGGCTTATACCCCCTTCGGTGGGGTTGGGTTTATTGCCTGGCGCCTGAGGCGCCCCAAAAAGGGGAATGCCGACGGGGCCGAAGGTATTTTTGGCCTTGCCGGACGCGTGTGGGTTTCGGCCCTGCGACCGGGATCACCTTAAAAACCGCCTTGTGCCATATTCGTGCGTTGGTGGGACGCAACGATAAATACTATCTGCCGGGTGTGCCTTGGCACTGGAGATTTCCTCCGGCCTCAGGGGGCCATCCCCCCAGGCTTTTACCCCTTTCGGAGGGATGGGTTTATTGCCCTGCGACCGGGCCCACCTTAAAAACCGCCTTGTGCCATATTCGTGCGTTGGTGGGACGCTTCGATAAATACAGAGGTCCCCGCGGACTTTCTCGAAATCTATGTATGGCACTAGACCTTGCTGTCTAGTTCAAGCCATAATCCGGCATACGTGCCCGGACCCAGATTTGGGTTCGTGCAATTTCTAAACTGGTAGACGAAGCTAAACATAGAAGATCACAATTTTGCCACATTATCTCGTTTCTCGTCAGTGGAGTTAACATAATGTTACACAATTAATTACACAGACCAAATGTTATTCTAAGAGAAATGAGAAAGTCACCGAAAATATGTTACACGACGAACTTATTAACTGATCCATCATTCTCTCTCTCTCTCTCTCTCTCTCTCTCTCTCTACCTCTCTCTTACACACACACACACAAACACACTCATACACACTATACACACATATAGAAAATCTGTTCCACGACGAACTTATTAACTGATCCATCATTTTCTCTCTCTCTCTCTCTCTCTCTCTCTCTCACACACACACACACACTCATACACACTATACACACATATACAAAATCTGTTACACGACGAACTTATTAATTGATCCATCATTCTCTCTCTCTCTCTATCTCTCTCTCTCTCTCACACACACACACACTCATACACACTATACACACGTATAGAAAATCTGTTACACGACGAACTTATTAATTGATCCATCATTCTCTCTCTCTCTCTCTCTCTCTCTCTCTCTCTCTATCTCTATCTCTCTCTCTCTCTATCTCTCTCTCTCTCTCTCACACACACACACACACTCATACACACTATACACACATATAGAAAATCTGTTACACGACGAACTTATTAATTGATCCATCATTCTCTCTCTCTCTCTCTCTCTATCTCTCTCTCTCTCTCACACACACACACACACACACTCATACACACTATACACACATATAGAAAATCTGTTACACGACGAACTTATTAATTGATCCATCATTCTCTCTCTCTCTCTCTCTCACACACACACACACACACTCATACACATATACACACATATACATAAATCTATTACACGACGAACTTATTAACTGATCCATCATTCTCTCTCTCTCTCTCTCTCTCTCTGTCTCTCTATCTCTCTCACACACTCATACACACTATACACACATATACAAAATCTGTTACTCAACGAACTTATTAACTGATCCATCATTCTCTCTCTCTCTCACACACATACACACACACACATATACACTCATAGAATATATATATATATATATATATATATATATATATATATATATATTTCTATGAGTGTGTATGAGTGTGTCAGTGAGATTTAAATTTAAATGTTCATAGTTGAATGATTTTTTGTCCTGACAGAATTATTCCCGACTCCGGTTTAACTGGACCGAATATATATATATATATATATATATATATATATATCGAAAGCACCCTTCGTTGACTGGGTTCCGAAAAAGCATTTAAAAACTGTATTCTAATTTATGAAAGTTACTGCTTCGATATTATTGAACGTTTTGGTGTGGAATATCCGCAAGTTCCTACTGCCAATCTTCGACCAAAATATTATTATGGAGTCGAATATACTATTGAATTCAATACTCGTTTATGCAAAGAAAATTATTTTGAAGAAATATGTACATTGTAAATATATATCCATTCTTGTAGCTCAAATGAAAGGAAAGACAGTTTTGTGTAAAAGAGGTGTTTCATTTAAACCAGATAAAATCATAGTTACATACAAACTTCTCATTCCTTATCTCAACTTTTGGTTGGTAAATTGCAGCAGTCATCATATAGACTACGGCTTTTTATGTAATATGCAAGTGAATTAGAAATTGAGGAAAATTATAAAAGCATACATATTGCAATGTTTATTCAAGAATCAGAACAAACACTAACAATAAAAGATATATTATCATTGTAATATAACATTATCAATAAAACTATTTATCAAATCAAATCAAATCAAGTCTGATGCGGGTAACACTTTTATCAAGGACATGGTTGCATAAAGATATAAATGTTTTTAAAAATACAGAAAGTAAAGCAATCAAAAAAGAAGAATGAGAAATAAGTAAAATCTCTGAAACATAATGATTTATCAAAACCAGTTAACACTTGAAACATGTGATCCAGGACTTTTTCCCAGTTGCCAATAATCAAATCTGTATACACTCTCAGATAAAGATCCTGACTTCCTGTAAACACCAGAAATATGATTTTGATTAATTAAAATCATTGGTATTTAAATTTTCACCGGGAGTATTTGCTCTTTTCATGAAAATCAGAGGTAATTGAATTTTTACCAGTGGCGTTTGCTCCTTTTTAAGCGTCCTAATCATACAGAACAGTAAATTTCATGTAGTTCGTTGTCTTTTACATAAAAATACAGACTTTATTTTTATGTATCTTTCATGAAAACTGGATGTATTTGCATTTTCAAAAGTACTCTACGACATGTTATAAAACTCATTAGGAGGGTTAAGAATTATTGTAAAAACGTGAAGTTTTGGAAATCGACTTTACTTAGTGCCTAATTGTTATGTTTTTATTTTCTTCATTGGAGGTATTTGAATTTTCACCGGGGTCTTTTACCCCCTTGAAGCCTCTAATCGATTGAGTGATTTTGTTATTTTACGGCATATCAACCCCTTGTAGGTTATTTCATACCGAAACGTAAGTGTTATTGATGTGTTATAGTGGGTGAAAGTTGTATATAAAATATTATATATATATATATATATATAGAGAGAGAGAGAGAGAGAGACAAACAGAGAGAGAGAGAGAGAATATAAATAAAGTATAGAAGACGAATATATATAATTATGAATTGCTTTTGAGCAGTTAAAAATATATGGGAGTATTATCCCTCTAATTAAGAATTTGTACGTATTCATATGCTATACATATTTCAGAGAAATATTTTCGATTATATCTTATTACATAATTTCGTTGCCTTTAGGAACCCCAAAAGGTTATCTAGGTTAACTTTGTCAAAGATCTTTTTCAAATGACTCTCCTGATAGTGTCCCAGGCGGGTCTATTCAAGTTCTATACAGCTTGTCAGTATATGATTCACTATGTTAGCCTCTTGGCATGGTATATAGATTGGTGCTTTTTCACCTTTCAGAAGATATGAGTGAGTGGCAAGGGTGTGGCCTATTCAGAGTCTAGCTATTACTACTTCTTCACTTGTTGACTTCTTCTGTTGGGTCTTTTTACTCCGATGAATTGTGTCACCGGGTGTAATTTGTTGTCCGTACAAGAGCTCCATAACTCCAGCCACTTTCTGAGGAGAGTTGGTTGGTTGGTTGGTTGGTTGGATTTATGGCATATCAACATTTGTTGGATATTTAACGCCAAATCCATTTTTATACAAATAGTTCTATCTCAAACAATTCAGTTTAACATTAGTACACAGTTTAATTGTCAAAAACATTTCTATTTCAAGCTATTCAGTTTATTCAAACAGTTTTAATTCAGCTAATTCAGTTTAGTATAAGTATAGTTTCAATGTCAAAAGTAGTTTCATTTCAAACAAATCAGTCTAGCATAAGCATGCAGTTTAAATGTAAGTACAGTTTAATTGTCAAAAACATTGCTATTTCAAGCCATTCAATTTAATCAAGCAGTTCTAATTCAAACAATCCAGTTTAGCATTAGCATGCAGTTAGTTCTATTTAACACATAGATAGGACCCTATCAGGTGCTACCATTCCGGGCCAGAGTGGACCTGGGTTCAATGGCAATGAAGGGGGGCTCCGCATTCCCCAAATCTCCAGCATCACTCGAACCTTACCATCAGATTTTTAAGTGTCATATGCAGAACACTCATTAGGGTGGGGGTCTAACCCCTCTGCAGAGATGCAGTCGGTGCATTCTACAGCCCCAGCCGACAGGGCATCTTTCTGAAGATATGTATTTATTTTTTGGTGTTAGGTCCGTGTAGGGAATTTTTCCTGTTAAAGGGTTTAGTTTTAATGACTCGTTTCATGCTTTGTCAACTCTGTCGTTCCCATGGATACCAATATGGCCTGGGATCTAGAAGATTACGTCCTTATTCTCTGTAAGGGTATCTATCCTATTTAGCGGTTTTGTAGTCGGTGGCTGGGGCAGTCATTTTTTTTCTTTAGTGATGTGAGTACCGAGAAAAATGAGGTATTTTTGGTGCTCATTGGACATTATGATATCTAGCGCCAAGTCAATGGTAGATAATTCTGCGCAGTACACAGAAATCCCCTACTCGAACTGAAAAGTAAATTTCATGTAGCTCATTGTCTTTCAAGTCAAATTTTACTTGAGGATACAAACTTTGTTTTATGTATCTTCCATGAAAACTGGATGTATCCTATTTACCAACTCCACCGCTCGGGCAGGATATGACACAAGGTCAATTTTTAAGCGGAGTTTAACAGGCTTGAATTGAGAGTTTTCCTTCTCCTAGATTAGTTGCCTCACCAAGTCTGAAGAACCTAGTCTGTCCTACTATTTACCCATAGCTGGAGGAAGAATAATTGGATTCATACCTTTCCCAAGGGTATTAGTGCAATGTGAAATGCAATCAGCCTCGTCCAGGATTTGAACTCGTGTCGCCGTGTCCATTTCCTACGACGATAACCATTACACCATTATATACATGGATGCTAGTATGCCCTAAGTAGCAACACGTGGAGACCCAACGAAGTCCTGGAGATTTTTGTTGAGATATTTTGTGATACTGCTAATAAAGCTCTAAATAATTACACAAATAGAGCGATTCATTTTGTTAAAGAAAGTAATAGTTCGAACCTTTTGCGTAAAAATATGTACAGATCATCATTACACCACGGGCACCTCCTGGATGTATTTGCAGTTAAAGAGAGGCTCTCCACAGTGTTATAAACATCATTAGGGGGGTTAAATATTATTGTCTTATATACCAGGCTTATTAAATAAGTTTCCAGATTTCTTTCGTATGGGCACTTTTATTTATTGTGTACTTGTGAAACTCTAGTCTCCTTCGAAGTAATCTTCTCCGGCTGCAATGCACTTGTTGTACTGTTCCAACAACTTCTTGTGTGAGTGTGTCAATGACCTTCGTCACAGCCTCTTTCATCTCAATTGTCTCATAACGACAGCCTCTAAGGTTTTCCTTGAGCTTAGGGAATAATCAAAAGTCACAGGGAGCAAAGTCTGAACTATAGGGAGGGTGATGAACTGTCTTGATCATATTTACCAACCTCTCCGCTCGGGCAGGATGTGACACAAGGTCAATTTTTAAGCGGAGTTTAACAGGTTTGAATTGAGAGTTTTCCTTCTCCTAGACTAGTTGCCTCACCAAGGCTGAAGAACCAAGTCTACTCTACTATTTACCCATAGCTGGAGGGAGAATTATTGTATTCATACCTTTCCCAATGGGATTAGTGTTATGTGAAATGCAATCGGTCTCGTCCAGGATTTGAACTCGTGTCGTCGTGTTCATTTCCTACGACGATAACCATTACACCACGGGCACCTCCATAAACTGTCTTGATATCCATCTTGGTCAAATAGTCTGTGACAAGGATGGAGTTGTAGACTGGTGGATTGTCCTGGTGGAAATGCCACTGACCCGATTTGAAGAGTGCTGGCCTCTTCCGACGGAATCTCTTCCTAAACTCCCTTAAAACCTCAACATAGCATTCCTTGTTAACTGTCTGTCCAGTAGGAACCCAGTGCATGTAGATCATGCCAATGCAGTAAAAAAAGGGGGATCATCAAAGGTTTGTGGGTGGATTTGCTCTGTCTGGCCTTCTTGGGTCTGGGAGAGCCAACACTCTTCCACTGAGAACTATGTCTTTTGGTCTTTGGGTCATAGCAGTAGATCCAGCTTTCATCGCAGGTCACCAGAGCATCAAGAACTACGGGATCTGAATTGATCAGCTCGATCATCTGCCTGCTGTCATGACAACGTCTTTCTTTTTTATCTTCTCTGAGCACCCTTGGGACAAACTTCGCGCAAATCTTCCGCATCTTCAGTTCCTCGCGAATAATTGTGTGTACAGTTCTCACACTGACATCAAACTGTGCACTTATTGTCTCTATGGACACACGACGGTCCTTTTCCATGAAATTCTTTATTTGGCCAATCAACTCTGGTGTTCTGACTTCCATACTCCTCCCACACCTCACATCCCTCACAGACTCCCTGACTTACTTGGATCTCTTATGCCACTCAAAAACTGATGCTCGATTCATGCAAGATGCTCCAAAAAGCAGTCTGAAGCATTCCATACGTTTCTGTGGCATTTTTTCCAAGTTTAAAATTTTATTGCATATCGTTCTTCTAAAGTGTTGTCACGTCCAGATTGTATTTTTGAAATTCAGCAGCTGTAACAATGAGGTTTTAGTAGGGTGTATTCCAATTGCTGCTGTAGCTGTTGATTTGAACCTGAAATCATAAAAATTAGTCAGTCATCTCATAAGATGTATAGCAATAAGATACTGAATTTTCAAGTGTCTACATCTAATTTAAATGCCTCTACAAAAAAGTCTGGAAACTTATTGAAAGCCCCTCGTATATTTATATATGTGTATATACGTATACGTATATACCTATAAATATATACATGTATATAAATAAATGTATATATATTATGCATATGTATATATATATATGTGTGAGTTTGTCTATATTTGCCTGTGCATATATATATATATATATATGTGTGTGTGTGTGTGTGTGTGTGTGTGTTTATATGTATGCATTCAGGGGAAGGATTAGTGCCCTTCCTCGATGTAGTAGATATTGAAAAGGTAGCCTGTGGGTTGCCATCGACTACGGTGGCTCACTTTACTTTTATATGTATGCATGTGAGCGTACTTTATATATATATATATATATATATATATCATAAAGCTCAACGTCTATGTACCGTTGTGTATCTGTACTTCCATTGGACGAAAGGAAATAGAAGATACATAAAAACAAAGTTTGTATCCTCAAGTAAAATTTGACGAGAAGGACAATTAGCTTCATGAAATTTACTTTTCAACTCACTTAAACGGAGCAAAAGACTTCGGTGAAAATTCAAATACTACCGATTAATTACTTGGCACTAAGCAAAGTCGATTTCCAAAATTTCACCGTCTTACAATACTATTTAAACCTCCTGATATGTTTTATAACACGGCGTAGAGTACTTTTGAAAGTGCAAATACATCCAGTTTTCAGGAAAGATACAAAAAAAAACAAAGTAATTATAATAATGTAAAAGAATATGAACTAAATGAAATTTACTCTTCTGTACGATTAGGAGGTTTAAAAGGAGCAAATACTCCCAGTGAAAATTTAAATACCAATGATTTTAATTAATCAAAATCATATTTCCGATGTTTACTGGAAGTCAGGATCTTTATCTGAGAGTGTATACCGATTTGATTATTGGCAACTGGGAAAAAGTCCTGAATCACATGTTTCAAGTGTTAACTGGTTTGATAAATCATTATGTTTCAGAGATTTTACTTATTTCTCATTTTTCTTTTTTAATTGCTTTACTTTCTGTATTTTTAAAAACATATTTTTATGCAACCATGTCCTTGATAAAAATATTACCCGCATCAGACTTGATTTTTTAAGTCTCATAAATAAACATTGCAATATGTATGCTTTTATAATTTTCCTCAATTTCTAATTCACTTGCATATTACATAGAAAGCCGTAGTCTATATGATGACTGCTGCAATTTACCAACCAAAAGTTGAGATAAGGAATAAGAAGTTTGTATGTAACTATGATTTTATCTGGTTTAAATGAAGCACCTCTTTTACACAAAACTGGCTTTCCTTTCTTTTGAGCTACAAGAATGGATATATACTTGTAATCTAGATGATTATGAACAGTGTTTTATTTGCATAAACGAGTATTGAATTCAATAGTATATAAGACTCTATTATAATATTTTGGCCGAAGCCCGGCCGTAAGAGCTTTCAGATATTCCGGTCCAAAATATTCAATAATATCGAAGCACTAACTTTCATAGATTAGAATACAATTTTTGAAGGCTTTTTCCGAACCCAGTCAACGACGGGTACTGGCAGAAGAGGGTTCTTATATAAATGGGGTTTGGCAGAAGAGGGTTATTATATATGCTGTGTTCGACAGAAAGGGTTTTCATATATGCTGGGTTTGGCAGAAAGGGTTATTATATATACGGGGTTTTGTAGAAGAGTGTTAATATATATATATATATATATATATATATATATACATAGTCATCCACAGACAGATCTGTTTCGTTCTATCAGAACTCATCAGTGTGGCTAGACATTTGCTTCCCGTAGCTGGGATCGAAACCCGGTTGACTCAAACGTCAAGCCAAGCTTCTAACCATTCGGCCACGAGAAGCCATTAGCTGCGAAATAAATTTTAAACGGTTATGAATCCCAATTACTATTGTTTACATACATCCGTTCAATGGCTACCGAGACCTCAATTCATATATGAAGCGGCTTGCAATATACGCTAATGGCAACACGATTACTTCTTCGCCAGAGAACTCAACCGTACGGGGGTAGGGGAGTGTATATATATATATATATATGATTTGTAAACACATTTTGTTGATAACATTCTTAAACGAGACGGGGCTCTTTTTTGTACACAATTAAATGCTTTCAAGTATTGCAATATAACAGTCACAAATTAACATCAGTCATTTGTTTGCACATAGTTTGTTCTATTTGACCACAAGATAAGAAGTGCTACCACTCCGAGTAAGAGTAGCTCTGGGAGCAATGGCAATAAAGGGGTACTCTAGATTGCTCGAATCTCCAAGGCTGGCCATCAGACGATTTAATGTTATGCACAGGACACTCGTTGTGGGGGGAAGTCTTATACCACTGCAGAGGTAAGGTCGGTATATTCTACAGCTCCAGCCGACTTGTTCGGCTGCGGAGGGTTAATATATATGTTGGGTTTAATAGAAAAGAGTTATTATATATGTGGAGTTTGGCAGAATAGGGTTATTATGCTTTATTTGGCATTAGAGGGTTATCATATATGCAGGATTTGGCAGATTGATCTTTTTGGTTTGGTTGTATACATGGAAAAAAAAGGGAAATATAAGATCCAATTGATTTACTCTGGTATTACACTGATTACAAATAAAATCTTTCAGTTCGCCATTTGTCGGCAAACTGCGTTTAAAGTTATCTGCCATCAGGTATCTCCAGAGGAATTAATCCAAAGGTGATAAACCCGAGGCCTAAGTTTAGAGACTTGAGCCATCAGATATCCCCAGAGGAGGTAATTTCAAGGGTATAGATCTATGGCCGTGGTTTAAAGACATCGGTTATCATGTATCCTCATAGGAAGTAATCACATAGATCTGCAGCTTTAGAGAATTCAACCATCACATATCCATTGAGAAAGTAATCCCAAAAGGAGAGTCGATATCTAAATACTTGAGCCATAAGATATCCCCAAATGAAGGAATCAAAAAGACGTAGCTCTATGGATTACGTTTATACGCAGAGAAAGCAATCACAAGGAGGGAGATTTGTGGTCTACGTTTAAAGATTTGAACCATCAGATATTCCAAGAGGAATAATCACAGGTGAATAGATATATAGTCAACATTTAAAAACTTTAGCCCTCAGATATCCCCAAATGAAGAAATCACAGAGGATAAGTCGGCAGACTGCAATGAAAGACTTGAGCCATCAGGTATCCTTAGAGGAAGTAACCACAAGAGAATAGATCTGTGGCCTATGTTTGAAGTATTGAGCTATTGGAGAAGATAATTACTTGGAGATAGATCTATGGCTTATATTTAAAAACGTTAGCCTTCAGATATACCAAGAGGAACTAATCATACGAGGATAGATCTGCGGCCTACATTTAAAGTCTTGTGCCATCAAGTATCCCAAATAGACTCAATCACAAGGGGATAGATGTGTAACTTGTGTTTAAAGATCTCAGCCATCAGGCACCCCAGAGAAAGCAATCCAAAATGGGATCTATGGCCAACGTTTGTAGATTTGTGCTATCAGATATCCCTAGATGAATTAATCACATCCGGATCGATATGGTAACCGATCCTGTTACGGGATGTCACCATTTTTTAAAAATAAGTTTCAGTCCCAAGATACGACGTTCACTATTGCACGTCTAGCTCAGTCGGCCGGGGCTGTAGAATACACCGACTGCAACTCTCCAGAGAGGTCAGAGCCCCACTCCCAGCAAAGAATGTCCTGCATATAACATTAAACCATCTGATGGCGTTGTTCCAGCCCCGGAACTAGAGGGAATATGGATTACCCCGTCATCACCATTGCTCTCAGGTCCACTCTACGGGTTAGATAGAACAGTTTGACATTTAAACTGTGTGCAAACTAATGACTTACGTTAAATCGAATTGTTAGAAATAGAACTGTTGGACAATTTAACTATATAAAAACAAATGAATAATGTTTAATTGAATTGTTCGTGATACATAGCAATACTCGGAAGAATTTAATTGAATACTAACAAATGAGTTATATTGAATAGAATTATTAGTGTTGAAGAGCAATACTTGAAACTATTTAACTGTGGGCCTAAATTGAATTGTTAGTGTTATATAGTGATGATTAAAACCATTTAAATGTGTGCAAATAAAACCATTTATATTTGATAGGAATATTTTAGACCATATCATTGAGTGCAAATAAATGATTAATATTGAATAGAACTATTCCTGTTAGAATATTTGGAACCATTTAACTGTGTGCAAACAACAGAAATACTTGCGTGCAAACAAATTAGCTCTGACTCATGTAGAAATAGGATTATCGACAAACTATTGACTTACAAATCATATATAAACGTTTAACTATGTGCAGCTAAATCAAAAATGTTATCTACAAACTATACGTTTTCAAATCATACATATGTATGAAGAGGATTTGGTATTAAATAACCTACAATGGGTGAAATGCCATAAAACCCTACTAAACCAAATCATATATATCTAATGTATATTATAAAGAGGATTTGGTATTAAATAATCTACAAGGGTTGAAATACCATAAAACACAACCAAATTCAAAAACTCAACGGTTGGTATTAAACAAAGAAGCCAAAACTGAAAATATATTTAGATATTGAGGTACCTCTCTCTCTTAGGGTATTTTTTATTGAATTTTTTTTTCAGAGTGACGTTGGCTTAGTGAGTTCGTTTGAGAATGTGTCCGGACATATATGAGGGGTTTTACAAGGGGTATATCTCATCCAGGCCTGTGGGCAGGGGATCAAAAGCATGTTCTGGAGTGAGAGAGAAACTTTTCAGAAAAAAAAAAAAAAAAAAAAAAAAACAGTAATTTCGTAGGACCTCAGGAAATGTTTGCAGCTCAGTTGTCAGTTGGAGTCTCAAATCCAAGTCTCTGGCTCGTTTGAAAATGTTGTGACAATACCCCTTCGGCTCTCCGTACTTATAAACTTCTTGTAACAATTCTGTCTTGGCCGGTGATTCATCTAGTGGTTCCGATAGGGGTATCACACATTTCTTTATGGCCACAAGAAATACAACTGAGGGAGTGGGAGAAAAAGAACAAAGAACAAACGAACAATAAGGTCAACTCAACGTGCAAGAAAGGTGGTTCCGTGACACTGCATTCCCTGTGCATCTGTAAACTAACGCTGACGTGCTTCCTTCGCGAAATTTCCACAAAGCCACGAGAAATGCTGACTCATCTTGACTGGTCTTCCCTCACTGCTCCTGGACCCTATCTCATGCCGACTGGTCTCTTCTGCTGTCCGTAGTCGACCGTCCCTCTGCGTCTTCCTTCGGCAACTGCCTTCTCTGGGTTCTTTTTTCCAACCCTCTCAGACCGGCGTTCCCTTGCCCACTTCCGGTCGCGTCGAGATCTCGAGCTTACGCTTTCGTTTGGTTTCGCGCCAAAACAAACAAAAAGATCGTCTGCTTGGCACACACCTTTCATAGTGTCACAATGTTATCTAGAAACTAAGCGTTTACAAATCAAATATAATAATAAATAACCTAAAATAGTTAAAATGCCATAAGAACAAACTAAACGATACTATTACACGTTATGATTACAATTACAATGACATGTGCTGACGCTGCTCGAATATATATAGCTACTTCAGCTCATCACTTTGGCACAAACTCATCTCCGAGAGATCATTCTGCCAATTCCGTATTATGTTAAGACATCATAAATGATTTTTCCGTAAAAAAAATTAAAAAAAAACATTTTCGAGTTTTGTTTTCTGTAAAAAAATATTCGATATCTTATTCCGGTAAAAAAATATTTCTTGATGTTTGTTATCTATAAAAATTTATTTAATGTTTCATTTCTGTAAAAACATTTTCGAGGTTTGATTTAATAAAATAAAAAATTTTCAAGTGTTGATTTCTTAAAAAAAAAAAATTAAATAAATAAATAAACATTTTCGTGGTTTGATTCCTATCAAAATTCATTCAATACTTGATTTCTATTTAAAAAAAAAAAAAAAAAAAAAAAAAGGAAAGAAAAAAAATTCGTAAATAATTTTCCTTTAACTTTGTACTATAGATGATTTTACTCTCGGAAAGCCCTGAAAATCAGAAAAAAGTATTTTGTCAATTGTCAACAATCAATGAAAATGTGATAGGGGATGTCCTCGTGGTGTAATGGTTAAAGCGAAGGACTGCAGAATCGTAGTACGCGAGTTCGTACTCCAGTCGCGCTATTACGTTCACTTTCGGGCAAATACCCTTGGGAAAGGTATGAACCCCCTTATCCTCCCAGCTATGGGTTAAATAGTACCACTACTGTTCTTCTAGGAGGATAGCTTTGGTATTAAATAACCTACAAAGGTTGATATGCCATTAAACAAAGAAACTGAAAATGTCACAGACAGAAGAGAGTAATTATATGTGATTTACGACATTTTACTCCTTCATCTTGCATGATATAAGGAGTTATGTTCATATCGGTTGTGTACCATATCTTCGAATAGGCATTCTTTTGATTTTCATTTCTTAAGAACACGTTTTTAGAAGTTCTAAAGAATTTGACTACGTAGGTCACTCGAGACCATATTTTATCATCTTGCAAAAGTCGGCACTACTTACTTTGTGCTAACTGCAGATTTTTCTTTTCAAGCACTTTTGAGTTAAAATTCAAGTCTTTTGAACAATTTCTTTTTATTTTCCTACAATGGGCAACGGCCAAGATGACACAGACTGTATTAAGAAATAATAATAATTATTATAAAAATAATAATAGAGGTGTGTCAAAGAGAGGAAGTGACGTCACATCTAGACAGAACACGTAGGAGTGTTTGTTCAAAAGAGTTAAGCAAGTTACTTCCACTTAAAAAAATACGTCAGCATTTATGTGTGCGTGTTCGTGTGCGTGTTTGTATATGTGAGTGCGTGTGCGTATGTTATTTGAAAAGGCTGGATGCTTTATTTTTCATTAAAGAAAGGCAATTTCCATTAAATGCAATAGAAGATTTAACATAAATGGATATATATATATGTGTGTGTGTGTGTGTGTGATAAGACATGGATATTTCTTTTGTGTTATATTTTATTCTTTGATCTAGATAGATAGATATCTTCATTATCATCATCATGGCGTGCCAGTGACATAGATTTCCCTGATCCTGTCCTGCCACTCATCCCTATTGTCCATCGCTTTTGGCAAGTCTTCCATGCTACACCCTGTATCAGTACAGAGCTGTTATAGATAGGTTCTAGCTAGTTGCCCTACCCTTGCTTGTCCATGTGAAGGGGTCCACGGGAGTACCTCGCTTATGAGCTCGCCCTTACTTCTCCAGCAGTGACCCGCATGACTTGCTTGTCTAGTTTGGATGATTTTCGAGATGGGAGGTAGGTGAGCGTACAGCTGTTGTTTTGTGGGATGCTACTTCCAGGACTTGTTCAATACAGCTCACAGCATTCTTGATATATATATATATATATATATCTTTAAGAAAAAACCAAAGACACAGAATAAACACGTGGGTTGGAAGGAGAGGGGGAAGAGATT
>CAUZXS010003701.1:5000-67500 GCA_963585895.1 Sepioteuthis lessoniana
CAAACCTCTAAAATGAAAAATTTATCTCGGGTCGAGATCCTGCTCTTGCAGGGTTGTTGGTAAATATATGTTTTGAATTTTTGCCAAAAAATACTCGCTTGCTTGTCTAACGCTGCTATGAAAATAAAGAAATCAAGTTGTTTTTCTCTTTATACATCGATGCTTCACTAACCCTGACACGTTTTTGAATATGAATGTAAGGTTTGGGTATGAGTACCCAGTCACCACATTACACTATATTTATTGATTTTACGCACCAGGAAAGATGCAATACATTTGAATTACTTCAACGGCTTCATTGTGAATCAGAATTAATTCATACTTTGTTGGTGTCTATAAACACAGTAGCATATGGTTTAAGAAACAGATCTAGATATTGACTATCGCAGAGTTCAGCTTTCAATTAACCAGATTTAATGTCTTTAGCTTGTATTACTATGTGGCTAAGCATAACGTTCAGTATTTGACTTAGTGTGATACACTGTACTCCAAAGTCATATTGTTAAGATCACACATTTTTCGTAACCCTTATCGTCGTAAGTAAAGGAAATTGTCGACCCGAGCTCAAACCTTTGGTGATGCTGTTCCACACAAATAACCTTTGGAAAAAGTATGTTTTCTCCTCTTCTCCCATATATTGTTAAATTCTAAGACAGACGAAGTTCTTTAAAATTAATTAAGCAGCCAAAATAAGAAAATAAATACGCTGAATTCAAACAAGCTGTTCTCCGATTAACTAAGAAAACGTACAACAAAAAAGTAATTAATTTGCAATCTTTTTATTCTAATAACATATTTACATTCTGCTTTTAAACTATTATTAAAGCAAATAAAAATTAATAAACATTATTGAATAGATATTGCAACTTTTGCCAATATATATTACTGGATAGCAGGAATCTATCTGAAATAAGAAAGTAATTGTTTAACAAAACAATTTTATTCTGGACATTGAAAGCAAATCCAACAAACATGCAGACACAGAAGTTTTATATATAGAGATTAAGATATGAATATGCCATGTCCATATTTTATGAAGGTTGGTTTCATTGAATGACCTGAACCCCACAACACGTCTACAGTTGTTTTATGCTGAGAGGTTAATGAATCACGTTCATTGAAAGTACATACATACATTTTTTGTGTAGTTGTTTAAGAAGCGTTTTAATATACGGTGCAATCGAATATGAAACACATATTTGGGCTATATAAAGGAATATAACAGGTACTCTCACTTGGCGTCAGAGTATACCTTGGCGTGATGGTTATAAAGGAGCACGACACAATTTCTATATCTCAAGAACTAGACCATCAACATCAGCTGAAGTTTAATGTCATACACAGGACATTTTTTGTGGGGTGAACTTCTTACAGTTCCACTGGGGATCCAGCCCGTGTATTCTAAGCCCCTCCGGAAGGACGGGAAAATACGGGCTTTTGATATTTTGATGATTTTTTATCTCTATAATATATATATATCATTCATATTTTGAACCATGAAATAAAAAAACAACAACACACACACTTGAACAACATCAAATTCACCAACTTCAAGGATTTCTTTGAAAAAAAGTACCCTGGATAAAATATTAAAGCATGTGATAGCAAGGCTCTAGCCTCGAAGATTTGGAGGACGTAAAGTACCCATTCATTACTATTGTGTTTAGGTCCACTCTGAGCCGGATTCGTAGCTTATGACAGTCATATCTATGCGTCAAATAGAACTAAACTATGTACTTATGCTAAACTGAATTGCTTGAAATAGAACTGTTTCAATATTTAAACTGCGTACCTATGCTAAACTGAATTTTTTGAAATGTAATTGTTTTTGAATGCTAAGCTTAATTGTTTTAAATATAACTGTTTTTGACATTGAAACTGTACTTACGCAAAACTGAATTGTTTGAAATAGAACTTTTTGACTCAACTGAATAGCTGGGAATAGAATTTTATAATTAAACCGTGTACTTATGATTAGCTGAATTGTTTGAAATAGATCTGTTGACTTGTATAAAAATAGATTTGACATTAAATAACCGACATAGGTTGAAATGCCATAAACCCCAAAAATCAACTAAACAAACCTATCACTGGGTCAAATAGGAATTTGTGACCATTTAAAATGAATGCAACCTAATGGCTGATATTTAATTGGATTGCTAGTTATGCACAGCAATACTTGGAAGCATTTAACTTTAAGTGAGGCAAAAATTGAATTGATTGTTTAATCATTTCTCTGATAATAAAGAAATGACTGACATGTAATTGAATTGTTAGTTATACATAGCTATACTAGTAAAAAGTAAAGTTGGTGACCGTAGTCGAGGGCGATCAGAAGGGTCCCTTTTCAATAGCTACTACATCGAGGTGTTGGGGAGGGCACTACTCCTTTCCCTGGATTCCTCCACTTTACCCTTGATACGTACCTTATATTGCTGAGTGTTAAGCAAGGAGGTATCAAGTACCATTTTTAAAGTCTTTGGTATGACGTGACCTGGAATTGAACCCAGGTTTCCCGGACCATTGGCGAACACTCTACCCACTAGTCCATCGGCATTAAGATACCTACAATTTTTATGTCATCAAACTAACCATATATATTTAATATACATGTAAAAACTGGATTCAGCTGTAAATAGCCTACAATGGTTGATATGCCATTAAACTCAACAAACCCATATATTGAAAAGAAATATTGCGGTTGTAATTTATAAAGAAAGAACATATTTTATCTTCGAGAATTCACACGTTGCCTGAAAATGTTGACGAGGAATTCCGAATGAGCATTGTATTTTAGAATCAAATCAATGAACTATGATCAACTTTTCCCTGTGGAACGATATTTTAGTCTGCTAGCTCATGTCGTTTACACGAGAGGTTTAAAGTTCCCCATTATAGAAAGTATTAAAAAGGACTTTTTGATCAATATCACAATGATACTTGATACAAATAAAGCTAAATAGATATTGCGTCTTAAAAATTTCTTCCCGTATGGCCTTAATAGCAAACTAAAATCATTATTTGAAAGATTAATCAAAAAGACGTTACATCTCATATTCAGGCAAACTCGTACACTTAAATAAGTATTGGTTGATGCATAAATACAAAGAAATTTATTTGGTAAAGGCATAAATAGATATAGCTTTCCAGCTATGAGCAAATAGCAGGTTATACTGAGTTCTTTTTCCTTTCTCAGGCAAAAAGTCATAAAGAAAGAAAACTCTGAATTTAAACAAGTTTTACCCAGCTTAAACATCGACTTTATGTCAATATAAAGATTCATTAATGTGGAGTATATTGGAAGGTTTTATTCTTCAAACCACAAATAAAATTAGGCTGGTTCGCTCTATTGAATACTCAGACTATGGAAAGCGCTCCTGCCCAACATTTGCTGTCGAAGGAAATGGAATCGTTGACCTGTTTTCAAAACCTGGACGAACCTGTTTTTTCCATCTTGTTAATCTTGTTAGGAAACTCATAAATCCCTCACTTCTCGTTGGTCCAGTAAGCTGGGGCTGTAGAACACGCTGGCTTAATCTGTGGGATAAGACTTCCCCAACAAATGTCATAGATATGACACTAAACAATCTGATGCTGAGGATCCACTATTGCAGGAGCTTTGGGGAATGCAGAGTACCCCTTTATTGGCATCGCTCTCAGGTCCACTTAAGCCCAGTGTGGTAACACCTGATGGCGTCCAATCTATAGGTCAAGAACCGGCTCAATGGACTAGTGGGTAGAGTGTTCGCTAATGGTCCGGGAGACCAGGCTTCAATCCCAGGTCGCGTCATACCAAAGACTTTAAAAATGGTATTTTATACCTCCTTGCTTAACACTCAACAATATAAGGTACGTATCAAGGGTAAAGTGTAACAATCCAAGGAAAGGAGTAGCGCCCAACCCTACACCTCATTGTAGTAGCTATTGAAAGGGGAGCCTTTTGGTCACCTTTGGCTACTGTCATAAACTTTACTTTACTTATATTTAATAGAACTGTTTTTATATCTAACTGTGTGAACCAAAAAACTGTTTCTATGTATAAAATGATATGTTATTAAATAACTGACAATGGCTGATATGCCATACATCGAACCAACTCTCATCTCAACTTTGTTATGCGAAAATAGTAGCCATGACTGGGTTTTTTTAGATTTCGTTAGACAACGAGTATAGAAAAAAACTATGATTCAAATTAACTTCATTCTGACCTTGCATCATATCCTTCCCTTAACGGAAGGGGGTTCAGTAAACACATACACTCACTTTGATTGAAATGTTTGTCTTTAATGTTATCGAATTTACGAAAAACAGAATTTGGCTTCTTAGGTTCTTTTTCTTATAGGTCATTCTATCCCAGACAGTTTAACAAGGATAGTTTTTAATTATAATAGGAGGATTATTAAATAAGTTTCCAGACTTTTTTCGTGTGGGCACTTTTATTCATAGTACACACATGAAACTCTAGTCTCCTTCGAAATAATCTCCCCCAGTTGCAATGCACTTGTACCGTTCCATCAACTTCTGGAACGCCCCATGGAAGTCCTCTTTTGTGAGCGTGTCAATGACCTTCGTCACAGCCTCTTTGACCTTCTGAGCTTATGGAATAAGCTAAAGTCACAGGGAGCAAGGTAGGGATTATAGGGAGGGTGAGGAACTGTCTTGATGCCCATCTTGGTCAAATAGTCTATGACAAGGATGGAGTTGTGGACTGGTGTATTGTCCTGGTGGAAATGCCTCTGACCCCATTTGAAGTGTGCTGGCCTCTTCGACTGAATCTCTTCCTGAACACCCTTAAAACCTTAACATAATAACCCTAACCCTTTGGCCACTCAAATTTGGTGTATTGACATCCTTACTCCTCCCACACCTCTCATCATCCCTCACAGACTCCCTACCTTCCTTGAATCTCTTATGCCACACAAAAACTGATGCTCGATTCATGCAAGATGACCCAAAAGCAGTCTGAAGTATTCCATACGTTTCTGTGGCATTTTTTCCAAGTTTAAAACACAATTTTATTGCATATCGTTCTTGCGCACGTCCAGATTGCATTTTTGAAATGCACCAGCTGTGACAATCAGGCTTTAGTAGGCTGTATTCGAATTCCTGCTGTAGCTGTTCATTTGAATCTGAAATATCTCATTAGATGTATAGTAATAACCTACTGAATTTTCAAGAGTCTACGACAATTTTAAATGCCTGTACAAAGTGTCTGGCAACTCATTGAATGCGCCAGGAATATATATATATATATATATATATATATATATATATATATATATATATAAAGTTGGCAACTTTAGTCAAGGGTGACTCAAAGGCTCCCTTATCAATAACTATTTTACCGTAAAGAAGGACGCTACATTATTCCTTGGATTGCTCTACTTTACCCTTGATTCTTACCTTATAATGCTGAGTGCGAAGCAAGGCGGCATCAAGTACCAATATTTTGAGTCTTGGGTATGATTTGACCATGGTCAGCCGAAAAATTGCCGATCACTCAACTCATTAGGCGATATACAAACATATATATATATATATATATATATATATACGCACATATATACATGCCCATATATATATATATATATATATATATATATATATATATCCCCCGGCCGATGCATTCTCTTAGCTTTAACTCGGGACATTGGCCCAGCGGTTAGAGTGTTCGCCAATGGCCCGGGAGACCTGGGTTCAATCCCAGGTCGAGTCATACCAAAGACTTTAAAAATGGTACTTGATACCACCTTGCTTAACACTCAGCATTATAAGGTACGGTTCAAGGGTAAAGTGGAGTAATCCTGGGAATGGAGTAGCGCCCTCCCCTACACTTTGGTGTAGTAGCTATCGAAAAGGGAGCCTTCGGGTCACCCTCGACTATGGTCGCTAACTTTACTTTATATATATATATATACTTTTGTTCACATATTTCACATACACGCATATATATATATATATATATATATATGTGTGTGTGTGTGTGCCAACAGCACGGATATCCTTGATCCTCTCTCGGCACCCCTCCCTATCTTTCACTGCTTCCGGCAGGTCTTCATGGTTATATATATCCCGTATCTGCACAGAACTGTATGTAGGTTCTAGCTGGTCGTCCTGTCATTGCTCGTCAATGTGAAGGAGTCCACAGGAGTACTTCACTTATGAGCTCGTCCCTACTTCTCCAGCATTGTCCTGCATGTCTGGTCGGTCCAGTTTTGATAGTTTTCGAGATGGGTAGCAGATGGCTGCACAGTTGCTGCTTTCTGGGTTGCTGCCAACTGGACTTGTTCAATATAGCTCGCAGCATTCTGATGTAATTGCTGTCAAGCTTTTTCTGCACTCCTTTTGTTAACGCCCATGTAGTGCATCCATATAGCAGTATCGACACGACCACTTCTTGGAAGAAACTGCGTTTTATTTCATTGGCTAAGTCTGACTTCCAATATATATATATATGTGTGTGTGTGTGTGTGTTTATGCCCCCAGCACACACACACACACACACATATACATATATATATATATATATATATATATATATATACACAAACACCAAGATATATACTAGTATTTATGCACATGTACGAACACATATGTATACACATACATATATGCACCCAAATAAATATATACAAAGACACACACACATACATATATACATATATATATACACATACACAGAGGTGTGTATGTGTGTATATATATATATATATATATATATATACACAGAGGTGTGTATGTGTGTATATATATATATATATAAACACGCAAAACACACACACATATATATATATAGAGAGAGAGAGAGAATTGATTTAGGAAAATCTGTTCGTGAAAAATAAATTGAAAGATGGTAAACAAAACTATCGAGGACGGATTAAATTAATATTTCATCATTATTTTATACAAGTTGAATCCGTTGTCTATCCACGTTTCATATTCATCTACCTATAAGCATGTCTGACGTCCAAAATTGAAGGTGAACCGAAGATTTTTCTTTTCAGTAAATACGAGGTATAGGGTAGGGCACACAATTCAGTTTCATGGACTGCACCACTTTCTCCTGATACGTCTCTTAGATGTATGTATATATACATATGTGTGCGTGTGTATATATATATATATATATATATATACACGGAGGCATTATGTTCGATTTTGTGAGTCTTTTGTATGATTCAACCTGGGACTGAACCCCCATCTCACAGACTACTGAAGGACTCTCTACCCACTTTACCCTACATACGTATATATATATAACGCACATATTTGCATGAATGTATATATATATATATATATATATATATATATGAAAAAGTATGTCCCTATGCACCCACACACGCACACATATATATATACTTTTTTTTAGGGCAAACAAGGTCTTGCCCCCGGGCCACAAAGTTAACACTTCTGCTGTGAAATATGTAGAAAAGTGTATATCGCTGGCTGGTCGAGGTCGACAGCGTTAATTTGTTGTTTGCTTTTACACTAGCGAACATTGTCGCACAAAGGCAGACTTGAGGCCCTATGGCCCGTTGTTTCGGCTAAGCTATTTCGGGGGAGGGGGAAGTCTGTATCACCGACACCTTTGTTCCCCTTGTATAGCTCTGGACCTTGTTGTTCAGTTTAAGCTATAATTAGGCATACGTGCTAGGACCCAGGCTTGGGTTCAAGTCCAGCTTGGCTTATCAGGCCCATATAGCAATAAGTGACCCAGTGACTAGTATAGTCCAGCAGGGCTTGTGCCTAGGCTCTTGCCTGACCTTCCCCCTAAATCCCTACTGTAATCGACCTTTTGGTCATTGATCTTGTGCCAGGTCCTTTCTGGTGGGATGCAGACACAAATATAGCTTGCTGGTCTAAGAAGCAATATTTGCTCCGCATCATGATATTTGGCAACAGAGAGTTTTCAGTCTATGGTAAAATTTGCCACAATTTTGCAGGCTTGAAATGTCATCTACAGGTGCATCCAACAACCAAAAAAAAAGTTCGACGGAGAAAGAGAAGGAATCGCAAAGCTCAATTGATGGTCACCCTCGAAACCAAGACGAACTATATATATAAATATATGTATATATATATATATATATATATATATAAGCACACATTCCAAATATGTTCTATCATTTTCTTTTAAGCCCATTTCTTTAAATCTGTATTGGGAAAAGCATAGTTACATTCTTACTCGGCCTCAGTTTTTAATCAAAACATCCTTTTATGCACTAATATATATATATATATATATATATATATATATATATATATATATATAAAGAAAAAATGAATTCAGTTTTGGTTTTTTTTTATTATCATTACTATCTTTTATTCATTTATTTTTTAAGGTAATGAACAGGTTATAAAAGAAAGACTAAATTCCCATACAGGTTTCAAAGGGTATTGAACATAAAGAAATTCCTTTGGTGTGACCTTTCAGAATAAATCTTAGTTTTATATGGGTTTTTTCTTGTTCATGGAAATTGCATGTTTAAAATGGCGCCAAACTGCAGGCTGGTTACCAAATGCATTCAGTGAGTTGACTGTTTGATCTCTCGTAGCGGAAGCAAAAAAAATCGATGACAAAAATAAAATAATTGGTAAGTTTAAACCTGAAGAAATAAATAAAACGTAAATGCTTATTGATAAACTCTAAGCGAAATATCATTATCGTGTTCTGTGCACTCGGAAACCTCGACAAGCCTATAAATATTTTCATAGACTCAGTTGAATTTTATAACACATTCTTTCCTTCAGACATTCGCTTTTCATAGAAATCAGTTTTCTTTTTATTTATCGTTTAGTACGTCACTTTTATATTAATCTGAAAGTTAAGATAATCGTGTTACTAGAGCTCAAACTCATTCACTTCGAGGCCGTAGCAAAACCTTCAGCCACTACATCAGGAGAACGTAGTGAATAACATGCTGGACGGCTATTTCGTTCATTTGCAGACTAATAGTCTTCAAAAAGGCATGAAACCTATTATTTCCTCAACTATTATAGAAGGAAGGCTTTGGTATTAAATTTTGTACATAATTTCTGTATCAATATAAGTGCGCTTAACCCAATTATTGTATGCCTGCTAGCCGTGGAAAAGATCTGCTATTTAAGTTTTTTTCAGGAAATTTGTCATATGCTAGAACCCGAATATTAACACTAAATGAGAGAAACAATTTAGATTTTTAAAAAATCATCACCGAAAATTGGGTTACACTACAATCTTTAATGAATCAAACTTGAAAATGTCAAGGTGGAAATCTAAAAAGTAAATAAATTATTTGAAAATATACCAACAGACATCACAGAACTTAATTCAAAAGAGCACATTGGGAGAAAATTCGTATTCTTCTAATAGAAGCAGAAAAGGTACATGGAAAACAATGTTGGAAAGATTAATAGAAAAATTGCGCAAACTGGCGGATGCACTTCGAAATAAAAATATCCAAGAACACAATGAAAAGAAAAGAACGAAAATTGAAAACAGCAGAAACACCTGACTCTACAACTAGAAGAAATAAACCAAAAATATTGGAGAATGAATGAAAACTCAGAAGGTGCAAGGTGAGAGCCAAGCATTACAAACAAAACAGAGCATTCCGAAATAAGGACAGAAAATTCTTACAATAATTCGATAGAGAAAGGCTAATTACCAAATGAATGTAAAGGAAACCAAACTGTTCTGGAGCAAGATATGTAAACCGATAAACATAATGAAACGGTTGAGTGGATAAATAAGATCAAAAAATGTTGAAGTAGGCCGAGAGGCAAGCATATATCTGGATTCGCTAAAGGCAACATTCAAGAAAGTACCAAAATGGTGAACGATAGGTTATGATATTATACATGGATTCTGGTTTTCAAAATTCATATCTATTAAAGACAGACTTCATCATGGGGGTGTCCTCATTGTGTAATGGTTAAAGCGATGCACTGCGGAATCGTAGAAAGCGAGTTTGAACTCCAGTCGTTCACTTACGGCTAAATACCCTTGGAAAGGTATGAACCCCCTTATTCTCCCAGCTTTGGGTTAAATAGTGCCAATACTGTTCTTTTAAATAACCTACAAAGGTCGATATGCCTTTAAAAAAAGAAAACTTAATCATCAGCTGAACAAATGCCGACAAGAAGCAATTATATCCGAATGGAAAAAACTAAACTGATCCAAAAAAAGAACTAAGAAGGTACCATCTACAGCAACTATAGATAGATAACGTGTCTACTAACAGCGAAAATAAGAGGAAAACGTATTACTGACTTGAATGCCACGAAAGAACAAGAAGATATGACTAATAGATCAACATATCAAATGAAAACAAAAACAAAAATTACATCCAAGACAAGAATAAATCACACAAAGTCCCATGATATTATCCAGCAAACTTGGATAATAGAATTTCAGTACATGTTAGAAATATCTGTCAAAGTCATGCATTTCATCACAAAAGCCATTGAAAACAGGAAACTGGAATTGACAGCAGGAAGACAAAACTTAGCAGAGGCGGAAATTCAGAGAGGCATCTTGGGGGAAAAGTCGCTATCACTACTGCTATTTGATAAATAATTCCACTGAATCATATCCTTACGAAATTGGTCGGAAGCTACAAAGATACAAAATTGCAGAAAGACGATAAACTAACTTGTGAACATAAGATATTTGTTCAAAATGAGAAAAAATAGGAACTTGCATACAAGCTCTTAGAATTCACGGACAGGCTAAGGGAAGGGGATTTGGGATTAAAAAGTGTGCTAAGCTGATTATGAAAAATGGTAGAAAATAAACATCGGAGTGGGTAGAACTACCTAATTATGAAAGCATCAGAACGCATAAAGAGAGGTAAAATAATAAGTAACTGGAAAAATTGGAAATACAAATTATCCCGCAAGCAGAAAAAAAGGATAAAAGTCAGACAGAAAGGCAAGATAATTGATGACGATGCACATCTCTTTTTATGAAAGAAATTATATAGACACATTATGCGTGTCAAGAACCGAAAGAGGATGAAGACATACCAGAAATAATAGAATAATAGTTAAGGAGATGAATCGAACAAGGACTTGAGTATTTTTGTTTGGTTTTTGTTTTTTAATTGAGAGCATATCAATCCACCTGGGTTACTGAATGTCAAATCCATCCTTTTAGAAGGACAGCAGTGATACTATCTAACCAATCATCATCATTAGCATCATGTCGTGCTGGTAGCACGGATATCCCTGACCCTCTCTCGTCACTTCTCTCTATCGTTCAACGCCTCTGGCAAATTTTTAGACATATATATTTGATATACATGATTTCGTTTCGTTGGGTTTTGTGACTTATTACCTATTGTAGATCATTTAATTCCAAATCTTCTTTATATGTATTTGTAAAGAAATTTTGTAGATAACATTTTTAACGAAACTAAGAGCATTTTTTTTACACACAGTTAAATGGTTTCAGTATTTCTAAGATAACTTTTTCTATTAATATTTTGTGGACAAAATTCAATATTTTCAAGTATTGGTATGTAACAGTTTTTATGTATTAACCGTCATTTATTTTCACACGTTCAGATGAATATACACGCATGGATTATGAGTGAATAGTTTCTTGGTAGTTTCATTTTTTGAATGGATCAGAAGTAATTTTTTGCACTCCTCTATTTCTATTGTTTCTATACAGTTAAATGGTTTGACTTATTGTGATCTAACGCAAATACCACCTTGGGAGAATGGAGACCAGCTTTTGAAAACATCGACAGGAGTGTGAGTTTTAAAATATCAGCAGGAGTATTAGTTTTAAAACATCTGCAGGAGTATGGGTGTTTAAATATGAAGGAGTATAGGATTTTTAAAACCTGGGAAGTAATATAAAAGTTTCAAATCATATGCAGAAGTACGGGAGTTTTCAATGTTCTGCAGAAATATGCGATTTTAAAAACATCTGCATGTTATAAAAGTTTTAAATGTTCTACAAGTGCATGAATTTTAAAACATCTGAATGAGTATGGGATTTTAAAAACATCTGCAGGCATACACCTACAGATGTTTTGAAAATCCCATACTCATTCAGAGAATTTTAAAGCAACTGAATAAATATATTTGTCGCTGCCTCCCACCAGACAGGACTTGACACAAGGTCAAAAGCCTGAAGGCCGATTAAAGAGGGGATAAAGTGGGGGAGGTCGGGAAGAAGCCGAGACTCGACCCACTTAGTGCAATGTGAGTCTAATGAGGCAAGCAGTTTCACGAATCCATATCTGGATCCTGGCACGTATGCCGGGTTATAACTTGAACGAGACAGCAAGGTCTACTGCCATACATTGGGGTCAAAGTTTGCAGCATGCCAAAAACATCTGAATAAGTATTGTATTTGTCACTGCCTTCCACCAGAGAGGACTTGACACAAGGTCAAAAGACTGAAGGTCGATTAAAGTGGGGATAAAGGAGTGGGTCGGCAAGAAGCCGAGACTCGACCACTGCCGGTCTGTGCGTCTCATCGACCCACTAAGTGCACTGTGGGTCTAATGAGGCAAGCAGTTTCACGAATCCATATATGGATCTGGGCACGTATGTCGGGTTGTGGCTTGAACAAGACAGCAAGGTCTAGTGCCATACATTGGGGACAAAGTTTGCATCTCACCTAAACCATCTGAATAAGTATGTGATTTTCAAAACCTCTGCAGGAGTATGAAAGTTTTAAAAACATCTTAATTGTCAGAAAGTATTCACAAGTGATTAGAATATATTGGAATTGGTATCTAACTTCCTATCAGCGGGAATATCGTTAACATATTGACAATTTGACCGGGAGGTCCACATGCGTAATCGTAACCGGTGTGTTTGTTTAATGGCATATAAACATGTGATCTATGACACTGAGCTGCGATTAATCTAGCGGATGTTATTGAAGGATACATCCGGCCGTGGATAAAATCAATAAAAAGATTACCGGAAACAAGAAATGCGTGGGTGTAAGCCGTGACCGATTGAGAAAAGGCATTGTGTGGTTGTTAGCCATGGTCAATGGAAAGCAAGCATCTCGTTGATGTAACCCGTGACCAATACAAAGCAAGCTTTGCGTAGGTCTAAACCAGGATCAATGAAAAACAAGCATTGTGTGTGGGTAACGTGGAAGTTTTAAGACTTTGAGATCAAGAATTTTCGATGAAGATAGTTGCTACCGACAGTTCCAACTCCCGATGGCTCCTCCGTATTGCGTGAACTATCTCTCCCTCTCTCTCTCTATCTCCGACTTCTCTTCTGCTCCACACAAGCGTCACCGTCGATGAATAAAAATATAGATTATATTTTTATACATAGGTGTTTTTAGTTGTCTGTCAAGATCCAGCGGTAGTATATTATAAACATTCATGGATTATTTAACCCCAAATCCATCATAGATGGACTGTAGTGGTACAATATAAACCATAGATAGGGGGATAAGGTTATCTATACCTTTATTAAGGGAATTTGATCGAAGGTAAACTTTATACCGCGACTGGAGTTTTTGTCTGATGTCATGTAGTGCAGGGACCGATAACTTTTGTCGATAATGTCTGACGTAGAAAGGGGAACTTAAAAACACAATCATCTATTCTCTCCGTTCATTTGCCGTAAAACAATTTGGGGATTGATAAAGAACACAACATGCGGAATAATTTATTTATCCAAACAAGAACGAAATCAATTTTTTTTTGTCCCTGCTCTCTTCCTGTCTCTGGTCACCAAAAACAAAGAATCGATATGTTATATTTTGACCTTCGACCCGACCCCAAAATATTATTCCAAGATGATACACCGGAAGGAATGACACATTCCAATGGCCAGTAATTAAAAGATATCGCGTAGGCAGATTAAGGATTATGATATGGGACAAGGTGAAGGTCCCATTGTGCCACTACAGTGATGCACCGGAAGAGAGTAACCTCTGAACTGCATGACAGTTATTTCCGCATGATGACGATTAAACATTCGATTTTAAAGATCCAGTGGGCGATCGTGTGGGCGTTGAATTATTATATAATTGAGTTGAGTTGGGCGCCAAAGCAGTTGCCAGCAGACCCCCAGAGAGTTAGAGACAAGATGTGGTAGGGAAAGCCACACCCAACCGAGGGGGCCCTCGGACAACCCCCGATGGAGTGGACCCCAACATCAGGAGAACAAGCAAGACACAACGTGACGGTCATAACAGTGGGGTCAAAATATGAAGTTTATGTTCGGTCTCCAGCACCCTCTCAAACGCAAACCTTACAAATAATGTGAGAGGTAAAATATTGTTAAAGAAGTCTTCCTGCGTCTTCCTGCGTCCTTTATTCTTGCGTCTGTTATCATTGCGTCGGTATGTATCCAGCATATATATGTATATTTCTGCATGAATCAGAAGATGACTATACAACAGATAGACCGTGCTTCTTTAATTGTTTGCTTAATTATGATACAAGGCCAAGTTCATGGGGCACATAATGATATTATAATTCACTAGTAATGATTTTCCAGTTTAACTTGTTAACCATTATTCTATGCTATAGCCCTAATTTGATTTTATCAACCTTAGGCAAAAAAATTGAAAAGTAACCATGATCATAAAAAAGTAATATTTTGCCCATTCCATTACTTTATTTGTGTTTAGGTTTATTGTTCCCAAACAGGCCGTAAAAAAATTAGAGGAAACATTGCTATCTTAGAACAACCACAGATTAGAACTTGAGTGAACCTCCATCACTACTTTTCGAGGGCTTTATCGTCCGTCCCACCCAACAGAACTTACATGGACGATTGAGTCTGGAGACCTCACTATTTTCTGGATAAATGCTTTAAGTTCGTAGTGTTAGATCAAATATATCTAGGTACAACTATCCTGCCCTGCAAGATTTTTAACTTTAACAATTCATGTCTTTTTCGGTTGTATGTTTTTTTTTATAATATCTATTCGCATCAGAGTACCACTCACTTAGAACGTCAAATTCCGCAGTCAGACAGCATATAAGGGCATAGCTGAAGAAGACAAACAGATACCATACATTAATTGCCTAATCGGTCGGGGCTGTAGGATACACCGATTGCACCTCTGCAGGCGGGTAAGACTCCTCCAAAGAATGTACTGCTTATGACCCTAAACAATCTGATGTCTGGCTTCAGTAATCCAGGAGCTTTGGGTAATGCAGAGTACCTCTTTATTGCCATCGCTCCCGGATTCACTCTGGCCCGGAGTGCTGGTAGCTGATAGGGTATTTTCTATCGGTCAAATAGAACCAAACTGTGTACTTTTGCTAGGCTGAATTGCTTGAAATTGTATTCCTTTTACATTTAACTGTGTGTAAACAAAAGAAAACTGTGCACTCATTCTGAATTGTTTGGAATAGAACTTTTTTAACATTTAAACTGTGTACTTATGCAAAACTGAATTGTTTATGTGAATAAAAATGGATTTGGCATTAAATAACCTACAATGCCATATTACAAAACAAAACAAAACCAATATATACATTAATCCCAATTTTTAAGGTTTGTCTGTTATTTTAATATCTCAGCTTAGTTTTGCCGCTCGGTCACAACAACAGAGTCAAGCTGTAATGCCCGTCATGGGACACAGTAATATTTTGATGAGCTATCGACTATTTTCGTGAGGATTGTTTAGAGACCATTTTAATGACATTTATGCTTACTTCACGTGGAATGCAGCAAATTTTTGAATATGTAAAATTTAAATCTTACGGGTGGCGAGCATCAGAATTTTAGAAATACCACAGTGGGGCATTGTCCCTAATCGGTTGGGAATGTTATCATAGAGGATCGAATTCACAATACATAATATTGATATAACCGTGATATAATATAAATGTTTTCTTTTGAGCTGTAACTAAGGAAAACAACACGATGCAACAGCGCATCTTTTTGCCGGCGTAAGGAAGTTGTAATCAATGCATTTCCGGAGATGTCAATAAGCATTAATGTCATAATACAGGCCACAAAACCTAAAGATGCACGTATAGAAATTTGCCATGAAGAAAAATGAATTTTTAAAGGCTTTTAATTAACTCTTTGCCGTGTCACATTTTCACAGAGGAAATTATTAGTGCTAGGTTGTTTCCGGGAAGAAAGGCAGTACGTGCCATCTTATATTAGAGCCAAACAAATAAAAGCCGAACTTTCTTTTAAATATCGGGGAATGAAATTTCATAAGAGAATTTCTAACACATTAATGTAATAATATTTTTTTGTTTTATACTCTTTTTTCCCTTTTGTTCAACTTGTCCAGTGAAATTAAAACTTTACTAATGAAAACTGGAATATGAAAATTAAAATCGCTAGAGGTTTTTTCATCATCATCATCATCATCAAGGCGTGTTGATAGCATGGTTTCTTTTCGTTCTCTCTGTCTTTCTTTCTCGATCTCTCATCATACGTCTTTTTAGGTCTCCGCTCACGCTATGTCCTCTAGACGACATCCAATCTTTGCCCAGTCGGCTGGGGCTGTAGAATACACCGACTGCATCTCTGCAAACGGGTAAGACACACCGCACAAAAAATAGTGTCCTGGATATGACTCTATACAATCTGATGGTGAGGTTCCTGTGATGCTGGGGCTTTCGGAAATGGAGAGCATCCCTTCATTGTCATTGCTTCCAGGTCGACAATGCCCCAGAATGATAGCACCTGGTAGGGCCATATCTAGGAGTTAAATAGAACTACATATTTATGCTGAACGGAACTGTTTGACTAAACTGAATAGCTTGAAATAGAAATGTTTTTGACAATTAAACTGTGTACTTACGTTTATACTGTGTTTTATTATGCTAAACGGAATTGATTGATATGAAACTGTTTTTGACATTGAAACTGCACTTACGCTTAATTGAATTGTTAAATATAGAACTTTTTTGACATTTAACTGTGTGTAAATAAAATCTACACTTATACTAAACTGAATTAGCTGTGTTTGAATAAACTGAATTCCTTGAAATAGAAATGTTTTTGACGATTAAACTTTGCACTTATGCTGAACTGAATTGTTTAAAATAGAACCGATTATTTGTTTTAAAATAACCCGCAAAAGTTGATATGCCATAAAACTCAAACGACCAACCCACCTACTTACATTTAAACTGCGCGCCTATGCTAAACTGAATTGTTTGAAGTTGAACAGTTTTTGACATTGAAACCCTACTTAGACTAGACTGAATTGTTTAATATAGAACTGTTTTGACATTTAACTATGTGTAAACAAAATCTGTACTTATACTAAACTGAATTTGAACTGTTTTAATAAACTGAATCGCTTGAAGTAGAAATTTTTTTGATAATTAAACTGCGTACTCATGCTAAACTGAATTGTTAGAAGGAGAATTGATTATTTGCATAAAAATAGATTTGGCGTTAAAAACCTACAAAGGTTGATATGCCATAAAAACGAAACAACCAACCAACCGATATGCAATCTCCATATGGAGTTGATGATTTAATTTTAGCTGGTCGAATGATATTGGTCTGTCCATGTAAAGAAATTTATAGACTATCATTTACGAGTTTTTTTTTTTATTTCTTCGTCAGTGCCAAACATGTCTTGCTCTTATTATTTGAACGATTTGTGAGATGAGAGGTAAGTAGCCATACAACTGCTATTTTGTCTGATGTTGCTCACAGGATTTGTTCAGTGCAGCACGCAGCATCCTTCTGTATGCCTTTTCTCCAGAAGTTCAGTTAGATTTCAATTGGTGCAGCAATACAATAGTAATGATACGGTGAATTCTAATTTTATTTAATCCAAGATTAGATCTTCATGTTGTCGCTAACCTGTCAAGTTTGCGCTTTACTTTTGCTTATATTGACGTCATTTTCAGTCGATGAGATATTGCTACCGAGGAATGTGAACTTGTCTACTAATTTCAGAAATTTGCAATTTGATGAGTTGATGGCTCTATCTGGATTATAATAGTGAACTCTGTTTTATCTGACTTCATTTAGACACCAAAGGTTATTGCTGCCTACTCCGGGTTAATCATCAGAGATTCGGCTTGGGCAGAAGTCTTTTCTAGTTTCGCTAGATCAGCAGTGTTGCCTGCATCAGTAATACATTCTGTGGGATATAATCTACTTCTTGCCTATTTCAGTGTGAAATCATCTTCTTTGTTTAGATCTATTAACGTCCACACACCGAAATCTCGGTATATTATTAATAGAAATGCTGCCAATATTTATGTTTAAAACAGTTCAGAAGAAAAATAGCACATTTACATTTTTCATTAAAAAAAGGATTCTTTTAATTTTTTTCATTTGTTCGGAAACTTATTCACTCGAAAATAGCACATTTCTTATCTGGCAAAATCGTTTGTTTTTTGAAAATACACAATATTTAGTGTCAAAAATACACATAATATTTAAATCTGTTTACGTACCTATTAGATAAGCTCTCAAAGATACATAACGCCGATCGAGTCTGTAATAAGGCTGATTCCTATTTTTCAGATTGTCTATACTGATTAGAAATCAGCTGAACAATGTTAACCTTGGACGAATCAAAATATTTTTGGTGCTTTTTTCATAGAGTTCATGATCACTCAGTAGTATTCATATTGAATTGGGGTTTGATTTTATGCTAGGTTATATTTCTTTATGAGGTTATCCCCCTTTTAAGCTGCGGAAGGTGCCGTTTTTGCATCCTACTAAGATATCCACATGTTTGATATGTCACTGATATATGCCTGAAATTCGAATATCTTAGGTTTACACTTGCTGTTTTTGTCTCGGAAAAGCGTGAGTAATAGGCTCTTAGCGGAGGTATTCTTTAATATACATTCCATGCTTAAAAGAAGTCTAAATCCGTTCACCTGTATGGCTGCTAGATTTACATTTTCAAAGCTATACTACCATTTACCTACTTGTGCTTCACAGTCGAACGTCCAAGTTTTGACTTATTTTATTTTTCACGGTTTAAAAATAAATGAAGGAACGTTTCCGAACAGTATTGAGTCCATATTTGGATAGTAGTTTAAAAAGAATGGCTGCAATACTTTTATGTGATTCAACAACTATTAATCACGATAGAATAAATAATTTGCAGTTAATTTTATTCTTTTTTTTATTGGTTTCAAATATGAGTCAAGGGGTTTTGTTGTCCCATATTATCAATTGAGATAGCCTGCCTGTTTTGAAAATAAGCATTAGGTTTTTTCCTTAAGCTTGAGCATTAATAGCCATTGTTGGCTGGGGAATATTTTCTTCCATAATTATAATGTAAGTGCAACTTATATCTTGAATTTAAACTAATCCGCAAAATTTTGAAAACATGTTCTCACAAATCTTGTTTGAATTTTGTTGGACGGACTATTAATATCGTAGGCTGCCCCACTCTTATTTCTTCGAACAGGGTATGTGGTATAGAGTTAATCACCTGAACCAAGGGAAGCCTTCCCCCAGGTACTACATGCATAGTGGGGCTATATTTATCGATTGGTGCTGGTTGCTTCTTTTAAGAATACAGAGGAGATCAAGCCTTTTTGTGATGGACAGACAAGAGTCTCGATTCTTGTATGGCTCCCATTTCAAATGACCTAAAGTCAAAACTGGCCTGGTCAAGAAGATGTATTTATCTTTGGACTATTTGCTTTGTCCAATGCCTTTTTATTTGTTCATAACGGACTTATTCCGGTGTAGGTACTGAACAATCATCAGTTCTAATCATCCTGTATACAATTGAAAAAAAACAAAACAAAAAAAAACTATTAAAAATTAATCATTTTTTTTTTAATTCTCCGTTATGCAGTTTTCTAAAAAGTTATTATATGACTTAAAATAGGACAGAATGTTTCGCTGCTTTGTCTCATCCATTTTTATCACACAATAAAAAACTGAAAAGTAGTCTTTACTTTTCACAGTTTTTTGTAAGCTTGTCTACGTACTCTCACACATTTTTCATTCATTATATAGGTACTTTGTAGATATTCCACTTATCCTGAAAACTTTCTGTAACCCTACATGACATTTTGCATATTCGTCTTGTTAAACTCACGCATTATGTTACATAATTTGAAGGTACTCATAAAATATCCTATCCTTACTTACCTTCTCTCTCTCTCTCTCTCTCTATATATATATATATATATATATATAGTTTGCTACATTTATAAATAAGGCTCATTATCAATGACTGAGCATATATATCTCTTGATAGCGTAGACATAGAGTATATATTTATGTGAATCTTTCTTTCAGTATATACCTATTAATGGTCAATATATTTAATGAAATATGTATAAAATTAGACAGCTGCTCAAATACGCACGAAAACACGAATAATACAATAATTTATATACATAAGTTTGGCTAGAAGCAGAATCACCAACGCTAAGTGACGATCAGTTTTTCATTTATGTGTTTATCAGACCAATAGTTGAGAAACTGAGAGTTACTAAGCGACTTTGACTGAGTCTACGTTTTTTTAGTTAAGTTGTTTGGGTTTTATGACATACCAACCTTTATAGGATATTTAATACCAAATTTATTTTTATACAAATAATCATTTCTATTTCAAACCAGTCAGTTTAGCATGATTACACAGTTTAATTGTCAAAAAAAATTCTATTTCAAGCTATTCAGTATAGTCAAAAATTCATTCTCCAAAGCACCTGCATTGCTGGAACCTCACTATCAGATCGTTTAGTGTCATATCAGGACACTCTTTGTGGGGGGGGATACCCCTCTGCAGAGATACAGTCGGTGTATTCTGAAGCCCTAGCCAATACAGCAACTGTGTCTACGGTATTCTAACTAGCATATATATATATATATATATATATATATATATATCGCAAACTCTCATTATATATAAAAGCTTTAATTTTCTACACTTCAATTTACCGCCTTTCCTGAGTCAATTTGTATTTTTTCACTGTCACTGTCATCCCTCCTAACTCATTCGATTTTCGCTTTGTTCTTCCCGAGTCATGTGTCTCTTCTCTTTCGTTTCCCCGTTTTGTGGTTTGCTTATTGCATCTTTTTTTTTCATCTGTACACCCGATATTTGAAAGGATTTTAATCAAGTGACATCCTTCTCTTTTCACGCAAATGTCAACATCTCGGTACGATCGAAAAATATCATTGTTGATTCATATGTAAATTTCCGGAAATTTACTATGATATACGCCACTTCAAGAATATAAAAGGGATTCAATGATTTACAGAAAACTTGCTTTCTAGTTTATAGATTCTGATGTGCAATTATCACACTAAATATCGGAGATGTAGAAGAATACTATGCCCTTTTGTTACAGAAAACATCTTATCCACTACAAAATACGATATGTTCTTTTGTTGATCGCGGCAAATGAACATTATCGCCAGCTGAATCTGCTCAGAAGATAGATAATCAAATGTCATAGTATAGTTCTTTTTTATGCGTATCTCCCTTGATAAATAAAATCTTTTTTTTTCTTTTTTTATCTTCATCGTTAAAATGCAGATCTGGATTAACAAATGAAAGTTTGCTTTTTTTCTTTTAGAGATTTTTGATCTTGCAAAATTGCACAAACATCTCTTCTCCTTTTCTATTCAACAAAGCCGAAAATAAACCACGTTCATTTTTTTCCTAAATCGTGTAGTCTTCTTTGGCAAAGAGACAAAAATCATCAACTTGAACAAAATAAAAATATATACAAAAGGAAAGAAACTGCAATAAAAGACGTTTTCTCCCTTCACTTATTATTCACGCAGCAATAGTTCGACTGAACATGGGTAATATCATTACCTAGGGAATAAAACTGAATCAATAAAAGTCAATGCATTTCCATCGATTATTGTTTGGAGTGCTAACAAGATACCACATTAAACTGCATCACGCCACTTGTTGCGAATTTCAATCAGGTTGATAGCTCCAACTTTACTGATTGCAGTAAAAGCACAGTAAGAATTATTAAATCTGATAACGCACGAACGCTTCTCATAATTTTTATGCAATTTTTTTTTTTCATCGAATTTGAGAGGAAATATGCCTTCGGCCAGAAGAAGTTGATCTCAAATTATTGCATACAGCAACAGATCACTGACGACTAATCTAAAATGTTTACTTTAACTTTCCGATAACAAAAAAAAAAAATCAAGAAAAAAGGAGATACCAACCGTCTGTTCATTATTTCAGTGCTAACTTCACGATGCATTTCGTAATGAAAAATAGTTGAAGAAGGATATAAAACAAATGAGTTTTTAATAATTCTAAAATGTTCCGAAGGTAAACTACCGATTTATTTCCACGGAAACAACAACAGATACATTGAGTTACGGGCTTTCTGAGGTGTGGTTGCTAACTTGCTGGACTGCGATGTCGTTGTGAGTTTGAATGTCAGTTGTCTGTGACACTATGTGGGTGGTCCGCTAAGCAGACGATCCCTTTGTCTGTTTTTGTGCGAAACCAAACAAAGGGCTTAGAATCGAGATCTCCGACGAGACCGGAAGTGGGGGAGAAAAGCAGTTGGAAAGGGAACGCCCGTCAGGGCAGTTGGCAAGAGGACCCGAGAGAAGCCAGAGAGGCAGTTGGCGAAGGGAGACGCAGAGGGGCAGTCGACAACGGACAGCAGAAGAGACCAGTCGGCGTGAGATAGAGTCCAGGGACAGTAAGGAAGACAGACCAGATGAGTTAGCAGTCCTGAGTCGACAACGGTCAGGAGTGAGGAAGACGGTCTACGATGAGTTGTAGAAGTTTCGCGCAAATACACGCAAGCGTTAGTCTACAAATGCACAGGGAATACAGTGTCGCAAAACTACGCTTCTTGCACTTTGAGTTGACCCAAGCCCATATTATTCATTTGTTCTTTTTCTCCCACTCCTTCGGTTGTATTTCTTGTGGTCATAAAAAAAAATGTGAGATACCCCGGCGGAAACCACTAGATGAATCACCGGATAAGAAAGAATTGTTTCAAAGAAGTTGATAAGTACGGGGGCCGCGAATTGGGTGTATCACAGTCAATTTCAAACTATCTCTCTAGGATTCGATGTCCACTCGTGTTATTGTGTTCACCTTGGGACTAAAACATGTAGGGAAAGTATAAACTACTTTATCCTCCTAGCTATAGGTTTAATAAAACCACTACTGTTATTCTACGGGGATAGATTTGGCATAGGATTACCTTCGAAGTTAAATATTCCATTAAAACAAAGAAATGAAGATAATACAAAAAAGTACATAGAATACAATGAGTGTAATTCAACAATAAATATCTTTTTAAAAAGTCTGGGTTGATTTTTCATACTTTTCTAAAATGTAACATTGGTAAGTACAGTCTTTATTTACTATTACAGTATTTACTATTCCCATGTCAAAGACAGATTACATTTTTCTGTAGGATATCATATTTTTTTATACAATGTGATTTAAGATCCTAAAATGATCAGATGACTCATGATCTTGCTTTTATAGTTATGCTATGAAAAGATTTCTGCGGAGATCAGGTAATGAATACGTATTGCCAGAGTGTCTGAAAACTATGATTGAAGATGGAAATGACGAAATAAGGGTATGAGGAGCAATCTAATTTTCTGGAGTCGGTGAACTAATTCGATACTCCAAGCATATTAAAGCTAAAGAATACTCGAATAGTTTTTTTTCCGAAAGAACTGTACCACTTCAGGTCTCAAATAGTAGGTTGTAATGTTACTGCAACAAATAGGATGTTGTACCGATACACAGCAAAAGGGCGGTTATAAACTTGCCATAGAAAAGGTGACGAGCACACTAAGACACCATCTCGGTTCACTTGTGCAAAAGTTTATTTGCTACCCACCACATTAAGAAGTCGTTGGGGAGAAATAAAAAGATTATGAAAGCTGGGTAAACAACCATTGCTGGACAAAGAGAACAACATGTCAGACGGAAAAACAGAGCAGAGAGAGACTTTGAATTTTCTTTCTGGTTTTCTATGGTAGTGCTTACGTTCTTGTTCGCTGGTTTTGTCTCCACAGCAGCGATTCTGGTGCGAGACCCCTTTTCGGAGCTCACCTCAAAATGGGGGCCGGAATTTTCGTCTCTCTTTACATCTTCGTGGCTGGTGTTCACTTGTTGCCTTTACCTCGTTACATCTTGCTGCACACTAACTTTAAAACCCGAGTTGTCCTCTTTCTTCCGCTTTGTGTCGGAGGGAGGAACATATCCGTTTCCAGTAGTTCCAATCCAGTGCAGAAAATTTGGGACAACCGGTTTTATTTAGTCATTTTTAATCATTGTTTGAATGTTTTTATTTAGTCATTTTTAATCATTGTAATCTTTCATCCGTGACGGACTGACCAACGAGTGCTTTGGCTTGACTTCACAGAGGTCAGCTGGCAGTTCCGTCGACTCTCAGTCTGCTTTTTCTTGCTATTTTCTTGTCTCTATCATTCCCAAGAAATTAGCCCGACGTTCTCTTTATAACTTAGACCTATTTTAAACCGTTCAACCACGCTACAAGGCTTACTGGCCACAATTGACAAGCTCTTCTCTTTGGTAAATCTAGTATTTCTCATTTTCCATCATGAAAACACTTCTTCATAGAGGTAATTTATTAAAAAAGTAACCTCCTGGATAAACTTTTGATTAAAATCCAATTGAAAATATTTGTTTTACGATAAAAAGAAAGCTGTCTAGTAAGATGTTTCGTAATGTAGATACGCTGTGAGCTGCAATTAGGAATAAATAACCAAACATTTTTTTTACATTTTTCGGACTATTGTCCTCATCTTTATCACCATGTTTATCACAACGCTTCGACCGTTGTACGCTTCGGCCATCCTTCAGGTGGTTGGAATGTCGAACTTAGACCCTTTATTTACCGGGGTAGACTGTTCTAGTTCCATGAGCCGTATTTAATGGATGTCAGTCAAGTTATATGCTGTTAATTTCCAACAGGACAGTTCTTTACTGCCTTCACCGGGTATTGAACTCACACTCTTCGGGTATTTCACTGGATCTAACCAACACACTTATCTACTGTGCAATGTATCCGTGAGGACATTTCTATTGAATAACGAAAGAAACTAGCAGACAGCAAACCAAAAAGAATTATTTTACTAAAAACTATCATGGAAAAGACTAAAAAGGACTTTATATATAATTTGGTTCTTTTCGTATGTTACCTTCTATCCAATAGAAGTATAAAAATTACCCACGTTCATTTTTTGTCCACCAATGTTTAGCAATTTAGAAACGGTATCAATTTTTTCTACTTAAGCAACATCTACAGTTAATATAGTATATCTAAATAAAACACAAGTGTCTTTGTCACATTTGCAGCACATTCATTCCGAAACTAATGCCTTATATTATGTTCTCCCATACGGTAGAGGCGGATACTAGTGATAGTGCAGTAGGGGTGCAAACTGCCTCTCACATTAAGCTATTTTTTTATTTTGTTATAGAAAGTAGTTAAAGGGCAGTTAGGCAAAATGGCATTATATTATTATAGAGATATTATTTGATTGGTTGGTCGATTTTAGAATATGTTAATCATTGGATAATACTATGTTGAAGTCAGTTTAACATTATAGATTTTAATCATTTACGGCACAAAATGTATGTTCAAAAAAGGAAATGGATCTAAATTAGTTGTTGATCATTTTAGATATAATCTCAAACGTGTCTATTTTATGCAAAGTTGGAAAGCTAACAGATCATATATTCTGAGTCATATTGATGGTTTAGTTTGGTTTAATTTGTTTGGTTTTATGGCATATCAACCTTTGTAGGTTATTTAACGCCAAATCCATTTTTATGTAAATAATCTGTTCTATTGAAAACAGTTCAGTTTAATATAAGTACACAGTGTAATTGTCAAAAACATTTCCATTTCAAACAATTTAAGCAGTTATATGTAATAATTCAGTTAAGTGTAAATACAGTTTTATGTCGAAAAACAGTTCTATTTGAAATAATTCAGTTAAGTATAAGCACGCAGTTTAAGTGTAAGTACGGTTTAATTGTCAAAAACGTTTCTATTTTAAGTTATTCAGTTTACTCAATTCATCTTAGCATAAGTATGCTGTTAGTTCCCTTTATTATAGGGCCCTATCAGGTGCTACCACTCCGGGCCAGAGTGAACCTGGGAACGATGGCAATGAAGGGGTACTCCGCATTCCCCAAAGCTCCAGCATTGCTGGAACCTCACCATCAGATTGTTTAGTGTCATATCCAGGACACTCGTTAGGGGGGTCTTACCCCTCTGCAGAGAAGCAGTCAGTGTATTCTACAGCCCCAGCTGACTGGGCAGTACACAGATTTATATGTCAGACAGTTTTATTTCAGATAATTCCGTTCAGCATAAGTACACAGTTTAGATGTCAAAAACAGTTCTATTTCGAGCAGTTCAGTTCAGCACTAGTACGCAGTTCCAATGTCAAAACAATTCTATTTTAAACAATTCAGTTTAGCATAAATACGAAGTTTAAATGCAAAAATTAGTATAGTGAAAAAAGCACGGTTTTGTTCTATTTAACCCATAGATAGGACCCTTATCAGGTGCTACTACTCTGCGCCAGAGTGGACCTGGGAGCGAAGGCAATGAAGGGGTACTCCGCATTCCTCAAAGCTCCAGCATTGCTGGAACCTCACCATCAGATTGTTTAGTGTCATATCCAGGACACTCGTTTTTTTGGGGGGAGGTCTTACCCCTCTGCAGAGAAGCAGTCGGTGTATTCTACAGCCCCAGCCGACTGGGCAATTAGTCATATTGAGTGATCGTTGGAATTTAATGGTATATGGGGTTATTTTATGCCTAGAGATTAGGAAATTGCGTATATTGTACGTATTTATTACTTTTTGTGTGCAGTTTCTTACGTTTTTGCAAACAGTTATAGGTTATCAAATATTCTCATTGCCCCATCAGCTGGTGCTGAAGAATACTCCGATTTGATCTCTGCCGAAGGGTATGACTCCTCTAACGAGTGTCCTGCATAGGAGACAAAACAGTCTGATGGTGAGACTTCAGTAATGCTGGAGCTTAGGGGAGTGTGGAGTACATCTTCATGGCCTTTTGGCTTGGCCGTCTGGCATTCGTGTCGGATGGGGTATCGAAACCAATGGCAGATTCGAGGCCAAAAGGCCCCCAACTTCGGTTGGGCCACACTCGGGTGGGCGAGCTGCTTTTTTTTTGTCCCCTATGCACCCCTTGTATAGCACTAGACCTCACGGTCTAGTTCAAGCTATATTCTGGCATACGTGCCCGGATCTAGATTAGGTCCGTGATACTGCTTGACTCAGTAGGCCTATATTGCACTTAGTAGGTCAATGACTAGCAGGGTTCGAGTCTCGACTCGTTCCCGACCTTCCCCTCCCTTTTATCCCCATTTTAACCGGTCTTCGAGCTTTTGACCTTGTGTCAAGTCCTGCCTGGTGGGAGACAGCGACAAATAGATTCATGGCCATCGCTCCCAGGTCCACTCAAGCCCGTAATAGTGGCATCCGATAGGGTACTCTCTAAGAATCAAATAGAATTAAAGTGTGTAGTTACGCTAAACTGAATTGTTTGAAATAGAACTATTGTTGACATTTAAACGGTGTTCTTAAGCTTAACAGTATTTTTTCAAAATAGAACAGTTTATATGTATTGGCATTAAATAACCTACAATGGTTGATATGCCACCAAGCCCAACAAAACCAAATATTCTTATATAACACAAGTAATTAGCCAATAGATCTATTTGATCCATAAATGTGACCATTACAGATTCTACGACTCTTTGTCGGAGTGGACCAGGAAATAATATCAATGAAGGGAACACCAAACTCTCTGCCTCTAACAAATGTAGTTAATTGTCATACCGATAACCCCCTTTTTGGAGGTAAAACGGGTCTTACAATATAGTGTAATCAAGTTAGATTAAGAATAAGTTTAATTCTCACCGGGCGCCTGATACATACCACATGTAAGCTTAGTAAACAATACTAAATATAATAGCACTTGTCTTCTCATTGAGTACTCATTTTAATAAATCTTCCTGATGATAATGGTGTTTTTTACGAAGGAGTAGTATATTCTAATTCTTATTTCTTAATCATCCATCTTATTCAACAGAATTATGAAATGTAAATTGGAATATACTAAGTAAGCTGGCGACCGTAGTCGAGGGCGACCAGAAGGCTCCCTTTTCAATAACTACAACACCGAAGTGTAGGGGAGGTCGCTACTCCTTTCCCTGGATTGCTCTACTTTACCCTTGATATGTACCTTATATTGCTGAGTGTGAAGCAAGGAGGTATCAAGTACCAGTTTTAAAGTATTTGGGATGACGCGACCTGGGATTGAACTCAGGTCTTCTGGACCATTGGCGAATACTCTACCCATTAGAGCAATGAGCCTGTGTTCCCAAATAGTCCAGGAGACCGGTGTTCAATCCCATGTCGGGTTGTACTAAAGACTTTAAAAATGGTACTTGATACCTCCTTGCTAACACTCAGCAATATAAGGTACGTATCAAGGGTAAAGTGGAGTAATCCAGGGAAAAGACTGCCCCCTTTCCTTTCACATCGGTGTAGTAGCTATTGAAAAGGGAGCCTTCTGGTCACCCTCGACTACAGTCTCCAAGAATATACTACTCCTTCCTAAATAGTAGTATCATTATAATCATGGACTTCTATTACAATAAGAACTCAACGGTTTCTTAAATGCTCTATTATATTATATAATGTTGCAGAACTAGTCCAAGCAAAAGCAGTAGTACAGTCCTCGGACAATTGGGTAGCCTCAGTTGACTAAAAATAACAACACACACGACTAGTAGCTCTTCCTCAGTATACCTGTAGTCCGCAAAGAACAACAATAAGACCGCACCTGCTGCTGGCATGCTGTTTCATGCGAGTTCTGGCATATAAGAATTTACGTGCTAGGTAGATTTCTTCTCGTGAGAGACGAGATCAGCACACAATAACTTCTGCCTCCAGAAGTGAACATATTTTTTTACTGCTTGACAAGGAAGGCATAGTCTTACGCGCTTTAATCCAGGAGGTAAGTTTCTTCTCTCGCTACATATAAAAAAATTGTTGATGTATGAAATACAATATAAACAGATGTAAATAATAATCTTTTCTTTTTAAAAATAAACATTAACTTATTTTTGCAAGGATTTATTCAAAATCAGGAAAAAAAAAATCAGTTAAAATTTACCAAATTTCTTGAACATTTTCTTGAATAAATATTGAATTTTTCTAATAATTATTTTTTCTTCTCTTTTCATAATTCCTGTTCTTTGGCATGATCATCAACTATAGGTAAGTCTTGAGTTTCTCTTGTTTTCCATTATAATCTTATCAAACTTTGAAATCTGCTTTCTTTTTACTAACACTCCGAATATAACAGTTTTTTTTCCAACCATCTGTAATCTGATAACAAGATATTACGTGAAAAGCAGAACAATGGTAGACTAACAAGATATTTAACTGATATCGTTCAATACACAGACCAACTATGTATCTGCTAATTGGGAAAATAGAGCGATTTAATTGCTATCTCTTTAGAAAGAATTATCGTCTATATTTTTTCGTGTAAAGGTGATATCTATGCCTACCGATGGTAAATATTTTTTATAGCAACCGCTAAACCAAATCTAGATATTTTAAAAACGTGTTGGGACATTCAAAGGTTTCATGTACATATTTTAAAACAGCTTTTTGGCTAATTATTTATATATCTGACCAAGGACGTAAATTGAGGTGGCTGGTTGGTTGGAATTTTTGGTTTGTTATGCTTTGGTTATCTTATATGGATGTCAGTTTAGTAATTACGGTCTTCAAGTACATATTATTCGAAAGTTTATTTCAGAATAAGTTTAATCAGGGAAACACTTCACGTGTAATCGCAAAATTAATTCTTAAAAAAAAAAAACACAACAAAAAAACAAAACAATGTACTTTGTCAATTTGAAAAACATCGTTCAAGTTAATTTTTAAACTTTATTTCAAACAGATCTGTTTTGACTTCTAACAGTTACCACAAATCCAGGTTAGTGTGGATCTGGGAGTAATGGCAACAAATAGATATTTATCAGGCCTCAGATCTTCCAAACTAGAGCCTCATTTCCGGATGCAGTTTAGTGGATTTCAAAAACACCAGTTCACCATCGGATGTAGATAGAATAAAATAGTTGATAGCGATTAAGACAGTGAAAGGAATGATAGCCGGGGAACGTCTAAAGGGATATTTCGTCAGGGGAAGGATTAAAATTTAAAAATACATAAACTAATAAAAATTTTTAAAAAAGATTTAAAAAAAGCACAGAAAAGTGAAAAAAATCCAGCGTTATCATTCCTACGTAGATGTGACGTTTGACATCGAGGGATATGAATAAAATACAGAAACACTTTTAAAAAGATGTCGAGAAAAAAATTCAATCTTACCAAAGTTCAGTTGTGAAGACATTAATTACGCAAACTATTAACAGAGCCCAGTTGGCTGGGAGTGTTATAAAATACACCGACTGCATCTCTGCAGAGGGGTAAGACTTCCCCACAAACGAGTGTACTTGATATGACATTAAACCATCTGTTGGCGTGGAGAATTGGGGAATGTGGAGTATCCCTTCATTGTCATTGTTCCCTGGGCCGGAGTGGAAGCATCAGATTGGGCCCTATCTATGGGTCAAATAGAACAAACTATGTGTTCGAACGTCTGACTGGGATTAAATTGTGACTTGTATAACAATACTTGAAAGCATTTAGCTGTGTGAAAAAGGAGCTCAGGCTCGTTTAAGAATGTTGTCTACAAAATGTTTTTACAAATCATGTATATATTCAATACGTATTTATGAAGACAATTTGTCATTGAATAACCTACAATGGTTGATATGCCATTAAAAACAAAAAAAATATTTACAGGGTTTCAGTGAAACGGTTATGCTCGTAGGGAATGGAATCAGTGACTCGAGTTGAAATCCCGTACAAGACTGCATTTTACTGAAAGGCAATGCCCATGGAAAAGCAAAAAAAAAAAATCTCCTAACCCTTGATAAATATTTGACCATAATAGATGCAATAAATCGAGAAGACAGAAAACGCTGAATTTCAATCAGCCTTGGGTTCATACTTTATTCTGGTTGCAACTGGTTCGAAGAGAATATCATGGCGTAAGATCATAGTCATTTAGAATCTAGCAAAATCGAACTCTCAAACTCAATGAATCATTTACTAAGATAAAAATAGCGGCACCTACAGAGAATCAATTTCATTACCATTAACTTGCTAGCCTAGATTGGTAACCAATGCACCCCGCTGGGTTCCCTATTCACTAAACTCACCTTACCTAGGCACCAGGCCAGAAATATGAGGCACCAACTGAGAATCAATCTCAGCGAAAACACTTCTGTTGGTATAGATCCACTTCTGGAGATCTGGGGAGTTTAACTCCTCTTATTGCCACTACTACTTATTGCCACTACTACTTATTGCCACCACTACTCCAAAGTCCGCTCTACTCTAGAATGGTAATGTGTGTTTGGTCTCCGTTTATGGGTCAACTGATATGTTATAAATCATTTGTATTATATAAGTATACATGTTATTAAAACTGTTTAACAAAACTTTTGAACTCAGACAAAAATGTGCATATAAACGCACAATGTACGTAATTCCCGAAACTCTAGGCATAAACTGACCGATGAACAGTTGACATGACGTTAAAAATAATCAGATAATCAACAGAGTAGCTCACCAATTGTTACATAAATTGTTACATAATTCGGGGTCATTTGCTCTTTCTCGTGAGAGAAACTTTATATCGTTAGTTTAGAGTCAACTTCAAAGAAAGAAAAAAAAATTTAGTAAAATCAATTTATAAAACAACAGAAAAATATTATTAAAACTCTGACACAAAAATGATCTAGGAATTTTATTTCATTATATTTTTTATACATTCATTCTTTTCTTAATTTTATTTCAGACAGTTGACTTGACAAAAAATTTGATTCAGTTTCTCTATTTAGTTGTTGGCAAACTTCTACAATGGTTTCCTCATGTTTATCGTAGAGAAAGATATCGAGAGATTTTAGAAATAAACAAAAAAATAACACAATTAATCTGCTCTTATTAGTTATACACAAAACAAAACATAAAATATCATCTCTTAGATTAAAAAATGTGTCACTGATAGTGGTTGCGTGTAGTGAAACTTATCACACCCAGTTTGGTGACATAATCCGTGCTCTAAAAGATAACATTGATCAAACTGAACTCAGCAGTCTGCATTTGTCGTTTAATTTTGGAATAGAGTAAGAAATCTATCATCAAAAATATTTTTCTTTCATGGCCTTAGTAATACAATAGCATTTAAAAGCCCATTAACCCTTATTTAAAAAATAAGTTTAATCAAGGTTAACAGGCATTAAAAATAGCTCCAGTATAATCTGTATACCATTTAATTCATTTTTATTGGACATTTAGTTTGATGTTTAAATAACTATTGACACCAATAAAAAATGAATAAAGGAGTATACAGATTATACTGTATCTATTTTTAATACCCGTTAAACTTAATTAAACTTATATTTAAATGAGGGTTAATGGGTTTTTAAATGCTAGTGTATTTGTCTGATGTTTAAATAACCTTTGATACCAATCAGGTTTATATATCACAACAAACTAATACTTACTAAAAAATGTTTCCTCCCAAACGGTCATGATTTTAACAGCAGTATAAAGGTCACTATCATAGAAAAAATTTATAATATCACAACGATAAATGATTAAGGTGTCCCCAAACACTAACCCCAAATGGTTTTAACATTAAAAATAAATGATCCTCAAATCACTGATTTGACATAGGATGGACTACTTCTGGGTGATATTAATCAACTAAAAACGAATGCCTGAATGTAACAGTCATGATTAATTTGAAGCATATCACACGCATGAGATATATATATATATATATATATATATATATATATATATATATATATATCCATCCAAGATAGAGGACCCCGTGCAAGGGGATTAAGATAGTGGGGTTCATATATACCCATACTCGGCGCATGCTTAGAATGCGATACAAGGTCATTTCTAAACTGAGTCTAACAGGTTTTGATAAAGAGTATTCCTTTCATTAGACAGGTTATTATACCAATGTCAAAAAGACCTGTCTGCCTTTCTTTATAACAATAGTTAGGGATAAAATAGTTTGATTAATTACAAAAGCTTTTAGTACAAAATCTATTTGACAATCATCTGACGCTTGCAGGTTCAGGTGTGTAACAATTGTACCCTTTTATAGTTAACGGAATCAGAGCAAGTAACCTCCATGGATTAAATAAAGGACGTTGTTCGAAGTTTTGTGTAGATTCGCGAGTTCAACTAGAAAAACCTAAAGAAGGCCGGAGGATAAATCGTCCGATACGTGGTGAATATAACAATAAAGATGAAAACAATAGTCCGAAAACCATGAATGATAAAAAGCTTCATCCCCTATTTGAATTCAGCTCGCCGTGTAGATTTCCTAAGACGATAACCATTACACTTTGAGCGCCTGCATAGTAAATGTCATACAAAGATCTTCTGAATAAAATCCCTTTTATTCAATGCATTCTACTATAAAGCCAAATTGATGTTAGTCTTTCCAAATGTCAGCGAACAAGGCAGAATGTTTTTGAATCTCTTCTATAATATAATTTAAAAATTCGTAAAGAAAGCCCTAAAGTAGTTTAGAAGAAAAAGAAAAAGCCTAAAACACCTAATGTTACCACAGGCCCCCCAAGAGAAAGGGAAAAAGAAAAAAAAAAAGAAAAAAAGATGAAATGAATACCCCCCCCCAGTAGACCGCCTCCAAAACTACCTAAAATTCAGTAGTAAATAAAAGTCAAAACGAAGAAGAGGCATTTGAACTCAGGAGCCAACTGGAAGAAATATATCAATATTGGTCAGTATGTCTTTAAGTCCAATCAATTTAAAATGCTGAATTTTACAAAATGTTATGCTGTATTTTGTTTGTGAAATAATGCTTAAACTATGCGTTTTAAATGTAAAGACACGCTTACTCTACTATAAAGCCAAATTGATGTTAGTCTTTCCAAATGTCAGCGAACAAGGCAGAATGTTTTTGAATCTCTTCTATAATATAATTTTAAAATTCGTAAAGAAAGCCCAAACAGTAGTTTAGAAGAAAAAGAAAAAGCCTAAAACACCTAATGCTACCACAGCACCCCCCCAAGAGAAAAAAAATTTTTTATAATTCCCGAAGCCTGCTAGGTTCCCAACTGTTGTACAAAAAAAAAATAAATAGCCTAGGAAAAGTCCCAATACAGCAAAAAAAAAAAAAAGTACCAGTGAAAGTCAGACGAAAGTACCTTAATCTTGGACTTTAAGTAAGTTAAAACTTAAGAAAACTTAAACCAAAATTACCCCCCCCCCCTTTTTTGCGTACACATGGGAAGCAGCATGATGTACGTAAAGGTATTTGAATAAACCCATGTACGACCAAACTCAATACCTAAACGGGTCCTGGACGTGAGTTTGACGACTTTACGCTCAGGATCGTTAGTTCGATCGGGGAACTACTGCTGCTCCTCTATAAGAGTGGCTTCTATAGAAGAGAATAAAACAGCCATTGAAAGATAACTATGACCCACACTCAAACCACATACACAACCGCATCGCTCTTCGCGCGGGTAAAAAAGGGGCGCGTCCTGCTGAGGTTGGAGCCCTGGCCTCAGTGTTCGAAAAATCAGCTACAATCAAAACTACTAAAACTACTAAAATGCAAGCAAACTCTACAAATAGCCACATTTAACGTAAGAACCTTAAATAGAATAGGACAACTCCCAGAGCTAATCGCATCGGCCGAAGAACATAAGATAGACATAATATGCATACAAGAACACAGATACACACACACCGAAGATATCAAATATCACTAAACTGGCAATGGCTGGTCGCTCGCCACTGTATCCGCATGGAAATACTCTAGAACTAGTCACCTTCTACGATGAGTTATCCTCATTAGTGCGTAGCATCCCGAAACACAACATGTTAGTCATTGGCGGAGACATGAATGCCCAAATCGGGAAAAACGGAAACAACAAATACAGCCTCCACAACACGTCAAATAGGAATGGGCAACATCTAACAGATTTCATGATAGAAAATAGATTAGCCTGCCTCAATACAAACTGCCAAAAAAGAGAGGGCAAACTATGGACATACACGTACACAAACAATACTAAATCTCAGATAGACTACGTCCTTATGAACAAGAAATGGAAAAATAGTGCATTGAATTGCGAGGCATACTCCTCTTTTGAGGGTGTTCACCGATCACTGAATAGTCACCGCGAAAATACGGTTAAGCCTACGAAAAAACGCCAAACGAACAGCGACCACCAAACACTATGACTGGGCCCTATTAAACAACAAAGATATGAGATAAATACGTATTAGAATTAAGAAACAGATTCGAAACACTACAAGAAAAGACGGAAAAAAGTACACCAAACGACGAATATGAAAATTTCGTCAATGCACACCTCGAGGCAGCAGCAAAATACATTCCAACAAAAATTAAAACTAAATATAGAGTCCCATGGGAAACTTTAGCGGTGAGAGAAAAACGTGCACTAGTGAAAACAGCCTCCAAAAACTATCGAAAAAACCCAACAAACACAATTGCCTTAAAACTAAAAATGGCACAATATCAATTAGCAGGCATATATATAAAGGAACAGACAATACATTCAAAATCAGATAGATAAGATTAGAGACTCGGTGGAAGATAGACAACCTAGAATATCCTGGCAAACAATAAACGAAGTGAGCAGAAGAAAGAACACAGCCAAAGCAAAACTTAAAGCAGCAAACCAACAAGAAAGAAGAAAACTGTGGAAACAGCACTTCGAAAACTTACTTGGAAACCCACCAAAAATAACGCATGAACCAATCACCAGAATAATTAGCAAAAATTAGACATTAAACTAGGACCGTTCACACAAGAAGAACTCGACTCGGTTCTCAGAAAAATTAAAAATAGGAAAGCTGCAGGGCTGGATGAAATTCCCCCGGAAGTATGGAAGACCAGACAATTCGACGACATACTGCTCCGCCACTGCAACGCAGTATACAATCAAAATCCGATAGATAGATGGATGAAGGGATGCATACTCCCCTTCCCTAAAAAGGGGGACCTCGGATTAGCCAAAAACTACCGAGGCATAACACTTACATCCATAGCTGCCATGCCCTACTACGAAACCGAATAGAACCCAAAATCGACAACATACTTAGAAAAAACCAAAATGGCTTCCGAAGAAATAGATCCACGACCTCACAAATATTAACCATCCGCAGAATCCTTGAAGGTGTACGGGCAAAGAACCTACAACCGACATTAATATTTGTCGATTTTACCAAGGCTTTCGACTCCATTCACAGAGGAAAGATGGAACAAATCCTACTAGCGTACGGCATACCTAAAGAAACCGTAGCGGCAATAACGATTCTCTATAGAAACACTAAAGTAAAAGTACGATCACCGGATGGAGACACAGAATACTTTGACATTGTAGCAGGAGTACAACAAGGGGAGACGCTGGCCCCGTACCTCTTTATCATTTGTCTAGACTACGTACTTAGAACATCGATAGACAAAATCAAAGAGAATGGCTTCGAACTGACGAAGAAAAGAAGCAGAAGGTACCCCGCAACAACAATTACCGACGCCGACTACGCCGATGACATAGCGATACTGGCAAATACACCTGACCAAGCCGAAACACTTCTGCATAGTTTGGAACGAGCAGCAGCAAGCATAGGCCTCTATGTTAATGCACACAAAACGGAATATATGTGCTATAACCAAACCGGGGACATCTCCACTCTAGAAGGAACCCCACTTAAACTAGTAGACAAATTCACGTACCTAGGAAGCAGCGTCGAATCAACCGAAAAGGACATCGAAACGAGGTTAACGAAAGCATGGACAGCTATCAATAGGCTATCGATTATATGGAAATCAGACCTAATCGATAAAATGAAACGCAGTTTCTTCCAGGCAGCGGTCACATCGATACTGCTATATGGATGCACTACATGGACACTAACAAAACGGCTGGAGAAGAAGCTAGATGGCAATTACACAAGAATGCTGCGTGCAATCCTGAACAAGTCCTGGCAGCAACACCCCACAAAACACCAACTGTACGGCCACCTGCCCCCTATCACGAAAACTATTCAAGTTAGACGAACCAGACATGCAGGACACTGCTGGAGAAGCAGAGATGATCACATAAGAGATGTACTCTTATGGATCCCCACACATGGCCGCGCAAAAGCAGGACGACCAGCTCGAACGTACATTCAGCAGCTATGTGAGGATACAGGATGTTGACCTGAAGATCTACCTAGGGCGATGAACGATAGGGAGGAGTGGCGAGGGAGGGTCAGGGATATCCGTGCTACCAGCGTGATATGATGATGATGATGAATATTCATCACTTCTCTTGAAACATCAAAAAACTACGAAAAAAAATTTCTAAAAGTATTTTCTTCATATGAAAACTCAATGCCCAGCCGGTTTGAGAACAAACAAAAAACTCCATTTATACACCTTCATTGGCCAGGTTTTTTTTAATGTTATTTTCCGATTTCTGGCCACCATATGCTTCTATTTCGTTGTCGAAATCAGGCTTCTTTTTTATCATGTGAGTGCCACGTGTAATTATATCTTAGCACGTGAGTTTATATATATGATTTTTTTCTTTAACAAACTTCACATATGAATAACCAGAGTCTAACTCCTTGACGAGGTGATTTAAGTTTCACTTCATGCTAATGCCCTTGTGAAAGCAATTATTCTATTTGTTATACATCCATGAAAGCGTAAAAAGTACGATAGACCTTGTTGTTTAGCTTTTCTGAGGCAGACATTCTATTTGAAGGGAAATTCTGAGTTGAACCGGCTGTACACCGTTTAAAAATTGTCATTTTGTCACACTCTGCTTGTAACAGTGGGATTGGCTATAAACCTACTGGAAATATCCTCTGTAGTATGAATTCAATCCTACCATGTACATTGTGTTTTTTCAATGTAACATCGTCCTATAATACTCGTATTTCTTCGGAGTGTTTTTTTTTGTTTCGTTATGGCTAAGCGTGAAAATACTAGATTCAATTTGAAACTTTGAAGTTACTCAAAACGGCAGCAAAACAGAGTCCTCGAGGCTGCAACAGAGGCCTGTCATCAATTATTCAGGGGTTGTGAAGTACAAACCATGTGAAAGGTGCAGAAGAATGTGTGATGTGTACAGAGAGGCATGTTTTCTGAACTCTGTTGTATTTTATTTTGCGCTTGCACACACACACGTTTGTGGGTGGGGGCTAGCTATAGCAATAGTTTTATGCAAAAAAATTAACACTAATTCATTTAAAAAAAGATGTCTTATAAAATATTCATTTATAAATCATATGAATCACCATTTCATCTGTGAAAACAAATATCTGATGTTAAATTGGGACCGTGGCATAATACATGTAGCTCTTTAACTGTGTGCAAACAAAACATTTTTGGCTCGTTTAAGAATGTTCAATACTGACTTTTTCTTTACAAATTTCATATTCAATATGTATTAAGAGAATTAGGCATTAGATAATCTACAAGGTTTGATATGCCATGAAACCCAACCAAATGAACAAACAATGATCAAAGTAGTACTGCTACGGTACTACTAAGTGATTATTTTGTGATTACATAACCCATGAAATTTTGATATGCCATAAAAACAAATAAATAAAAGAAAAATATATACCAGGGTAATTCAATAAGTTAAACATTGCCTAAAAAGTCATGAATAGGAAGTACTTTTTACAGTTCCATGTTTTTCCCGGAAGTCAATAGTGCTGAGACGTTTTACACCCCAGCAGATTGTGTGTATGGTTTTCATTACTGACCACTGCGCCCGGAATGTGTTCTTTACTGGAGAGCCAGTGACTTTCTTCGCCTTGGAATGTCTTTTCGACTCGGTTTCGGATTGGCAAAGCGATAGTTATTCCACGCGAGCGTATGTGTGTTTCTGTAAGCTATAGCAATAGTTATATGCAAATAAATTAATACTAATTCATTTAAAAAATGAGTTCTTACAAAAAATTCACTTAGAAATCATATGAATAGTAATTTTCATCTGTGAAAACAAATGGCTGCATATAAAATGGGACTGTGATATAATAATACGTGTAACGTTTTGTTGTTTTTTTTTTTTTTCAACTAAAACATCCTTCTCCGTACCAAAGTAAACTTCAATGTTTTGTAATTTTTAACCTCAAAATAACTAATGAGAGACCTATTTTCACGTGTTGAGCACTCTTTATTTTGCTGTTATTTTACATAGCCTCAAAACATATATTTTTGCAAGACGAATGATTTTTGCAAAACAACAATTCAAGAAAATTTTGAATTCATATTTATCGGGAAAAAATTGATTTTTTTTTTCCAAAATAATTAAAATGTTTGTTTAATGGCTCTCTTATATCCAGCAACGTCAAATCATGTAGATATTTTGTTGGAGCAGTTCACTTAACATGTTCTCCCAAAGAAATATTTCCAGATGAAATTTTAACTTGAAGAGCAATTTTATGAGAGTGGTCAGAAGAAAAAATATGGAAGAGATTATATAGAATATTTAGAAAGAATCAAAAACACGAAACTATAGATTTCACAATGTCATGATGATCAGGCAGATGTTGGTGATTCTCTTTGTAGAAGGCTTTAGCAAAAAGAAATATATGAAAGCATAGAAAGAATCATTAAGAATTACCCGATGATCAAGGATTGTAAACACAAAGTTGTGCTTTAGGGGCACTTTTTCCCCTTTTTTGAATAGAAATAAAGTAACTGTTGACTGAGAGTGTACAGTTAATTACGTAATTGAATGCAACAAACTAGCGTCAAAGTAACAAAAGTACGATCCAGACTGGAGGGAGAAAGTCATTCACAGGAAAATGTGCAAGAAAGTGCAATTTCTCCAAATTAACTCTGACTATATGCAAAAACCAGAAGCTCTCTTTGAAAATGAAACGCATAAAATTCGTTGGTACTTTGAGATATAAAAGGAACGATCCAATGCAATTCAGAAGGCATGACCCACACTTGATTAACAAAATATATATATATATAACTTGCTATATAGTAGATTTTGCAGAAAATAATAATCAAATATAGCGAATGTTGAATAAATATTCTGACCTTGTTAGAGAATTGAAACAACTGTGGAACATAAATGTAACTGTGAGACCAATCTTTGTTGGGGCACTTGGAACAGTTTCTAAGTAAATGAATAAGCAACCAGATGAAAGGGAGTTTAGTTTGGGTTCAGTTTGTTTGTTTTTAATGGCATATCAACCTTTGTCGGTTATTTAATGCCAAAGCTATTCTCCTAAAAGAACAGTAGTGGTACTATTTAACCCATAGCTGGGAGGATAAGGGGGTTCATACCTTTCCTAAGGGTATTTGTCCGAAAGTGAACGTAATAGCGCGACTGGAGTACGAACTCGCGTACTACGATTCCGCAGTCCATCGCTTTAACCATTACACCACGAGGACACCCCCATTGAGTTTAGAGGAAGAAGTGAAACCTTTCTGACCACAGCAGTGTTAAAATGGGAAGGATATTTGGGAGGGTTCGGGAGATCTGAGAGTCGATTTGCTGTCATTCAGACTCCAGCAAAAAATTAATTAATCAATATAATTTCTACAACTGAGACGGAAAATTATTCTTTTTCAGTTTTGTTAATCCTTAATAAATTTATTTTGATCCATAGGTATTTTCGAGACCTGGTCAGATAGAAAAAAGTTACATATATAATATCTGCGTGTGTGTTTGTAGAATGCTAAGTTTTGACGATAAAGACAACAAAAGAATAGCTTTACAGAATTTTTTTCAACGATCTAATTCATTGTCCGGGAAGTCACGTAGCGTAATGCCTAAAGAATAGTACTGCGGCCTCGTATTGAATGAATTTGAATGGCATTTGCGCTATTACATTCACTTTCAAACTTATATACATTTGGTAGGTTTAAATTCTCACATCTTACTGGTATTTAATAGGACCACGACTTTGTTTTTACAAGGATGGCTTTGATATTAAATAACACACGAAAACGATATGACATTAAACAAAGAAAGCAAACTTTCATCGCAAGTTTTCAGTGCATTTAAATCTGTTGAGAATCCTAATTCTGTGGATCGGCCATTATCTTGTGAAAGTGTCCAATTAAAATCTAGCTAACAATAGATTATCCGGCTACAGTCGCCATAATAAATATATCTACAATCTTATATTTGGTTTTTGTTTCTTTGTGTAATGGCCTATTAATCTTCGTGGATTATTTGATTCCAAAGCCAACCGATGTGTAACGTTTTGACACCAAATATACGCTTGGTCCTCCACAGTTCGCGATATACCCTTGGTGGTGCTACGGTACTACATAGACATTTGTACCACTACAATTCTAACAGGTCTTTGCGAGTAGTACCCATGGCATATTAGTCGGACCTCGAGATAATCTTCATCGCGATGTTAAGTAGTAGTGACGAACGCGCAAAAACACAGTCTTGCTTGAATTATGCAAACGTTTACTCGTCACCATGATTTTTAGTAGTTGTCGAGAAGAGAGGAAGAGAGTGTAAAGTGTGTCGACCTCTTTAGCTTGACAAAGAGAAAAATTGTCACGAGGAGAAAGAGAGCAGTCACAGACTTTGATATTTATTTTACCGTTCTCTGTTGTAGTTCTCATATGAGCTTATTAACGGGGTCCGTCCACACGGTTTCGTGCCTGGGCTCTGACAGCTATCTTTACATCATCGCGTCACGCAGCCAACTAACTCTTTTCCCGTTTTCTTTCCCGTGCCCCGGGTATCAGCTGCTATGATGGCCTGGATGTCGGGAAGCTACCTTTCTCTTTTCTACCCATTTCTCCTTTTTCATGTGTTTCTTTGTTTTCTACGCTCCCGTGGTAGACCAGTAAATTACGCTAGGAAACAACGCACAATAAACAAGAGTCCCTAATTATTCTTCACCTGTAGAAAAACAAAATGGGTGCTATTTAACTCTTATCTGGTGATGGGGATAAGGGGTCCCCGCTTTCCCCAAGTGTATTAATCCAAAAGTGAACGTAAAACTGCGACTGGAGATCGAACTCGGTCACTATAACCTCACAGTCTATTTCATGAGCGATTACGCCACATTTTTCAGAGTAAAATATAAGAACGTTAAAGAAGAAAGAAATATTTCAGCCACTAGGCTAAGTTGTCATGGTATTATTCCCGAATTATTTACAATTTACAAAATCTTCTAACGGAAATTTTAAGGTCAACGATGTTTGGAAGAAAAGTGTTGTTGAGTGGCTAAACGCCCATTCAGCACTCTGCCAGATGGACTGGCTCATAGCCAAAAATAGCCAACGATTAAAGACTTCGAAGGTTGATTTAATATTCGTATAGACTTTCGTTTTGCTTTACAGCATTTTGACCATACTCTGTTTCTTGTAAATTCTCTTGTTGATTTTTCAAACTTATGACACTTTGTCTTTTGTATGCATCTGTTAGCACCGGATACTGGTGCTGTATAAATATAGCGAGCACTCATCCTTCTCTGTGTATCATTCACCTCGACAATAGAAATAAAAGAAATAAAGCCGAAGGGAAAGCGGAAAAAAACCGAAATATTTTTTTCTATAATACAAAATCATAAAGCTAAATTCTTCCTCTTTATTTTGATGTTGGTTTTTGCATACTTAGGTTAACGAAATGTTTTTTTTTTATATATACGTCCCCTTCAGCACTGATATGTGATGCGCTGAATTTTACTTTTAGCGATTTTCATATGATAATCAACATTGTTAGTTATTTTTTAGCAATAGTTTGAAAGATTCCTTTCGTTGACCGTATTTCAATCTGTCAAGGAATAATGAATTATTTATCGATTTCTTCTTAATATCTTAATAGTCTTGGGTTTATTTTTCCACAATATAACGAACTAAAAAATATTTTTAATTTCCTTCCGAGTGAAGATGAACTGGTAATTTAAAAGTGCTCTCAAAGGACGTTAAATGTTAAGCCAATAAATGAGGACGGTGGACAGAAAAAGGAATAATCTTGTCGGTGAAAATAAAAACGAGATTAATTAGTTTCAACTGGAGTAATTGAGATATTATCTAAAATTAATTTGAATTATTTTAAAGGCTCTTTAGGGACGAGAAATGTCGTAAGGTATGAGTAATATATTAGCAATCTGTCGAGATTGGAGAGAAGTATTCAAGGAAATTAGCGAATAAATCGTAGACGTGGGTATCTCTGTGCACGAGTAACTTGAAGGATGTATATCAGAGATGAATGAAGTTAATTAGAGGATACTTATCTCTAATTAGAAGGTCCATTAATCTATTCCAATATTGATCATTGTGTTGCGACTCTTGCTTAGGAATAAAAGGTTCCTATTAAAAATACACCTTCAACAAACTAGCGGACATTTATGAGGATATATATATATATATATATATATATATATATATATATATATATAGTCATCTACAGTCACTTTTTCGTTGTATCACATCTTATATGATGTCCGCTAGTTTGTTGAAGGTGTATTTTTCTGGGGGTGTCCTCGTGGTGTAATGGTTAAAGCGATGAACTGCGGAATCGTAGTACGCGAGTACGTACTCCAGTCGCGCTATTACGTTCACTTTCGGCCAAATACCCTTGGGAAAGGTATAAACCCCCTTATTCTCCCTCCAGCTATGGGTAAATAGTAGGACGGACTAGGTTCTTCAGCCTTGGTGAGGCAACTAGTCTAGGAGAAGGAAAACTCTGAATTCAAACCTATTAAACTCCGCTTAAAAAATTGACCTTGTGTCATATCCTGCCCGAGCGGAGGGGTTGGTAAATAGTATCACAACTTATATGATTGTGCATAATTCAAATATTTCTAGGGATTAAAATGTTATATTAATAATAATTCTTTAGTTACTCCATGAGATAACCCTACCACTTATATATATGTGTGTATGTCTTCGTTTATGTTGATATCCTTCATTTAGAAAACAGTTCTTATATGCATATAAACTCTATGAACTAAAAAATAAAATGCATAAATTTAATTAAATTTTTTGCTTCATGGCATATTAACCATCATGGGTTTTTCAATGTCACATTCATCTTGAAGAAACTAGTTGTGTCAATATTTTTTTTCTAATTGCTAGGTTTTATTCTGAAAGTGAATATAATATGTGTTTGAAGTTGCTTTCAAACAAGAAAATCTAGCACGTTAATCACTACACAACTGGGAATATGCAATACTACAAATATATATATATATATATATATATATATATATCAAATTGAGAAATTCCATAATACATAAATAGGAAACATAATTACTTGACAATTGAAGAATGGTATACAAATTTGTCACAAATTATCCCGATGAATACTCCTTAGACTTTGAGTTCAGAGTTTTCTTTTCTGGACAGGGAAACCGATATACATTCAAATATCTCTCCCCACTCCCTCTCTCTCTCTCTCATTTATATATATATATATACATACAATAATTCTGCTATTAAATATATAGGAGGAAAGAAAATATACATCGCATTTATTTTCCGACAAGTTTTCGTTTCGAAATGTGCAGATTATTTTACTTATACCACAGTTCAATACACTTCGTACACGTTTACTGGCTTTCTTTAACTTTTCTGATAATTCAATAAAAGTATGTTTATTGTCTTCCTGACTGTATACATAAGTTTTAAGCCGGCATCAAGTATATATATATATATAAATATATATATATATATATATATGGAGAGAGAGAGAGAGAGAGAGAGTTTTTATTTCTTTTAGTAATCAGTGGTTCCTTTTGGTTCAATCGTCATGATTTTCGCTTCACGAGAAAGTGATAATGGAAATTCAGTGATAAATGTTCTGGAAAGACGATGGTGCTAGTAAGTTGACATCTACTAACAAATAAATTCTAGACAAAAAGGAGGTTGAGTTAGGAAAAAAAAAGAATAAGAAGAAAATATATGATTTTGGGGTCTGTGACCGAAAATCCTGAATCTTTCATTTTCACATACATGTTTTTTTTTTTTTTCCTTTCTTTTTTGTTTTCACCGGCTGGGTCCATCGTATTGAATGAAACATACGCCATGACGATGATTGCATTTTAGACGGCAAGATATAGAGTTGTTCCAATCGATAAACAGAATATTTCATGCATTGCTTGCGTTCCTTTGCAAATTGCATCTCCCTTGCAGGCTAACGACCTTTGCTCCTCCGATGCATTTTTTCAGTGCGTCTGAAAGAATATGCATCCGATGCAGTTGACGTATCACTGAAATGCAGAGTGAATATCCAATGATGCCATTCTGGTTCCTTGTTTGTTCCTTTTTGAATGATCGATAGAGGGAGTAATCGATTATCTCTTCTTTATGTTTGTTCTTTCAGTCGAAAAACCTGGAGGAATGTATCAGAACCAGAATTACAAACAGTGATGCCTGCCATCAGCTAGGTACAAAAGTAACCATAAAATTTATAAACAGTATATATCAACTTAAAAAAAATCTCCTTTGCTGAAAGTGTAGTAATTCTATCAGCTTAGAGCAAAAATAATTGCCATCCAGACTGTTAGCTTTGAGCAAACTTAACTTCGATTTTAATCATAAAATCTAGATCAGTAACTTAGAAGAAAACTTATTTTTCAAAAGCACGGTGATACCGTCTGCTTGGTATAAAAAAAAATCCTATCATTTAAGAGCAAAAATAATCACTATCAGTTATGCTGTTAGCTTAAAGCAAAAACAAATTTCATCTGTCCCGCTAAAACTAGCGTATAGCTGCTATCTGAGATGCTCACTGCTTTGAGCAAAAATAAATGCTAATCGTGTTTCTAAAAACTTAGAGAAACCATAGAGCTAACATATTTGCTATCAGCATTGTGCTAAAATCACGGCAATGTTAACCGTAAAATTTAAAGCAGTATACATCAACTTAGAAAAAAACTTACTGGTCGTAAATATGTGATGCTACCTGAGTAGAACGAAAAAATATTTACGCATTGCTCAGGGAGGAACAGATCTATTTGTGTCTTTCCAAAAGACTTGAACAAAAAGTGAAAAACAAATAGCCTCTTCTACCACTAGGGCACGGGTTGTTAATTCCAATCCTACGATGATAACCGTTGCACTAAGCACCCCTCAATCAACCACAAGTATAATTTAATCTTGTTAATACGGAAAGATATTTTAAAATTATTAGAAAGGAGGAATCTTACGTAATGGCAACATAATCTATTTTCAAGTTTGATATTTTTTTACAAAAAAAAAAAAATGTGTACATGTTCTTTATCCTTGATTAGGTAACCTGACTAGAAAAAAAGATGAATTTAAACTATCTTAAAAACTTCGGTTAAAAACTGAACTTTTCAAATCCTACTCTAAACGGTAGCAGTTGGAAAACACAAGTATACACACACATGCACGTATATATCATCATCATGTCGTGCCACCAGCACAGATATCGCTGATCCTCTCTAGTCACTTCTCCCTATCGTTCATCTCTTCTGGCAGGTTCTCAGGACTACATCCCGTATCTTCGCAAAGCTGTGTATGTTGGTTCGAGCTGGTCGCTCTGCTTTAGCTCGGCCATGAGAAGGGTTCCATTGGAGAATATTATTTTTGAGTTCGTCCTTGCTTCTCCAGCAGTGTCCTGCATATATGGTTCGTTTAAGTTTGATAGTTTTCGTGATGGGAGGTAGGTGGCCGTACAGCTGGTGCTTTGTGGGGTGTTGCCTCCAGGACTTGGTCAAAATTGCTCGCAGCATTCTTGTGTAGATGTACAGGGTAGAACGATAAAATTGTCTCCCTAGAAAAGACGACCTGATTCCATTTCCGTTTAATGAAAACCAGGTTTCTTTTTTTTGTTTGTTTCAGACCATCAACTAGTTGGCCAGTTGTGTACAAATCCCGAGAGCAATAGGAGCCTTCTATCATGTCTGAAAGTGACACAATGTTCAACGAGCGAGATCGGAGATGCGCCACTGTACAACGATGCTCTCTACCGATCCAAGTTATGATAACAGGACCATTGCTAGCAACCTTAAATGCAAATCTGGATTGCCACGAATAACAGGGACGTGCCCAGGGTGATGAAAACAAAGTTTCCGACTACGGTTATGGTATTTCGTTTGGTTGCAAGTGAGGGCCACATCATACCACCTCACATCTAAGAAGTCTGCTTGAAAGTCAACAACAAGGAGTACCTGGATGGGCTGAAGAGTGTGGTGATCCCCTGGTGCAATAAGGTGGCCGGTGGTAGACCCTGGGTGTGGCAGCAGGACTTGGCGCCGGCCCACAAGTCCAAAGAGACCCAGGCTTGGATTCAGAAGGAGTGCTACGACTGAATCCGCTTGACTACTTTGTTTAGTCATACGTCGATAACATCACCAACATGACCTCCCACAACACCAAAGCCAGCCTGATCGCTGGCTATCCGCCGAGTATTCGCCGAGCTCCCGCCGGCGCTTGTGGAAAAGGCATATTCCCAATTCCAGATCGGTATCAAGGATGTGATTGAGGCTGAAGGCTGCTACATTAAATAGATGTCAGCTCTACAACATAATCAGGTTACCTGAATTGATTTTTTCAATAACAGTTTTAAAATAAAGCTGTAGTGTTGTTCTCTTTAAGACGACAAGTTTATCGTTCCACCATATATATATATATATATATATAATATCTAAGTTGGCTGGGACTGTAGAATAAATTAACTGCCTCTCAGCTGAATAGTAAAACTTCACCTAAAACATCTAATGCTGAGACTCCACTCCAGGAGGTCCGGGGAATTTGGAGTAACACTTAACTGCCATTACTCCCAAAACGCATGAAGCAATGGGAATATAATTTCAAAAAGCTTTTATATAGACATTTAATGCACGAATGGTAATGTCTGGTAGACAAACATTTTCCTTTTCCTTATCGTCCTCTCACTGTTGATTGTTTGTTTTTTTTAGTCTATAATTTGATAGCTTTTCTTTTCTATGGTCATCAATCTTCTTGCCCCTGTACAACATTTCTCAGCATCCAGAACTTGTTGTAGATAATGTTTGCTTAAAAAAAAAACAGATCAGTTTTCGTTGTTACTTGACGGTACGTCGGATATTAACCAGAAAAGCTGAGATTTCCCATACGATTAAAACAAACACGTGCCCATATACGAGTTATAACTCGAACGCATTGGGACTGAATGTCTTTGGGGGGGTGTTGTTTTTTTTTTTTTGCATGTGTGTGTGTCTGTGTGTGTGTGTGTGTTTGGAGGGAGAGTTTTATGTGTGTGTATGTGCTTTTGATTGGTTGTGGGAAGGTGTTTTTTTAACTTGTTTTTTATTCGGACGTGTTTAAAATATTATGACCCAGGGTGGTAGTATCTTTTAGGGGCTCCTCAATAGGTCGAAGGTAATTTTTTAAACTATCTAAATTCATGAAAACAAATGGTTGATGTTAGATTGAAATGTTATTGTTACATAGCAATACTTGTAACTATTTACAGTGTGCAGGGGTGTCCTCGTGGTGTAATGGTTAAAGCGATGGACAGCGGAATCTTAGTAAGTATTCCAGTCGTGTTATTACGTTCACTTTCGGACAAATACGCTTGGGAAAGGTATGAACCCCTCTTATCCTACCAGCTATTGGTTAAATAGTACCACTACTATTCTTCTAAGAGAATGGCTTTGGCATTAAATAACCTACAAAGGTTGAAATGCTATTAAAAAAGAAACCAAACCAAACCTAACAGTGTGTAAATAAATCGTTAATACTAAATTTAATTTTTTCGAGTTTAATAGTTATACCTGGAATTGACTGTATGCAAAGAAATGAGGTCTGGCTAGTTTAAAAGGCGACCTACAAATTATTCGGTTTCAAATTATGTATTTATAATGTGTATGAATATTATTTGGCATTAGATAACATATAACAGATGATATGCAACATACCGAGGTATTCTAACCTAAACACACACACACACACACACACACACACATATATATATTTATATATATATATATATATATATATAAATATATACGTTAATAAATAACATTTCATTCGAACGCCATAATATTATAAAAGGCGGAAACGAATATAATGTTCTATTTTAGTGTATATATGATATATAAAAAACAACAACTTATGGCTCCCGAAATATTCAATATAACCTCAAAAACTTCCTTGAATTTTATAGTATCTGTCGACTTGATATAAATTCTATGCTCAAACAATCGTTTACGTCCTGATGCTAAATATGAGACTAACTCGTGATAAACCTTTTTCTCTTGAAGTCATCCAAAAACTATCCAAATTATTCAGTAATTCCTAAACTAGTGATAACCAGGAGTACGGTCTCAATTATAAAGAGGATAAAGCAATTCTTCCCAACTGAGTGTCTTTGAGAGATCATTAATCAATGAATTATGTTTGCTCGGGCATTATCGTGATGGGCGATGACGCTCTTAATGCTGATTAAGTAGAGACTTTTTTTTTTTTTTATCCAAAACAGTTTTCAAACGACGAAGTTGATTGCAGTTGACATTAGAGGTGATTGTTTAATTATAGTCAATCGGTTCATAAAGGACAATTCTTGAATATCCCATAATTCACTGAAAAGAATTTTCTTTTGATGAAGTACAACTCTCCCCTGCTGAAGAGGTTTGTTTGATCAACTGATGAAGATTTCAACTTTGTTATGAATGATCCACTTGTCGTCACCAGCAAAAAGCTTCTCAAAAATAAGGTATCTGTCGGTGACATGTAAGCAACGATACGCAAGAAGCGTCTCCGGGGTGCAGATTATCTGGAGGCACGTTAAAAATGTCTATGTTCTTTAGTAGGAACGAATATAGGAAAGAATACCGAAGAAGACAGCAAACACTGTACTTATAATCTAACAAAAGCTGGCCCAGTGGGACGTAACTGCTCTTCAGTGGGGTAGGACTCTCCGCAAAGAGTATTCAGGATATGGCTCTGTTGAATGTAGAGTACGCCTTTATTACCATCGCTCCTAGGTCTACTCAGGCCGAGGAGTGGTGGCACCTGATAGGGTCTTAACTATGGGTCAAATAGAACTAAACTGTAGGCTTATGCTAAACTAAATTATTTGAAACAGAACTGTTTAACACATAACTGTAAAAAAAAAAAAACTACTGTTTAATTGAATTGTTAGTGATATATAGCAATACTTAGAACCGTTATCTTAGTTGACTAAATTGAATAGCTTGAAATAGAATTTTTGATATTTAAACTATATACCTACGCTAAACTGAATTTTTTGAAACAGAACTGTTTATATGCATAAAAATTGATTTGGAAACTAATAAGCTATAACGGTTGATATGCTATAAAACCATACTAAACCAAACCATGCCTTGCTAAAGATGGTTTTTGGCATCTGTACTGTGTTGAATTTGCTTGTCTCACTTGAAATAGAACTGCTTTAACATTTAACTGTGTGTAATCAAAAACTGTACTTATGCTAAACTGAATTGTTTGAAACTTTAATCAAATAATCTAACTCGGTGTTAAATGACCCGAAAAAGTTTAATAAGCCGTAAAACAAAACAACCAACCAACCTATTTGGAAAAAAATAGGAAAATTACTGAATATGTTTAAAACATTTTGTCTAAAACATTCATCAAGAAAATCGCACTTTATATTCGTTCCAAACTGATTCTTTCTTCTAAAGGGAATCATAAGTTTCCTTTTCAACAACAACAATGGTCCAGTTTTTAGAAAGTTGTTACTCTTGATCACTTGTCAGTTGTCCCATAGGATCAGAACACAGCTACGCAAGAAATGTACTCATTTATTATTGCCTATGGCGCCGACGTCAGAAGAGATTTTCAGTATAAAATTAGCCAAGAATAGATAACGTCAAATTTGGAAATTTTTAAATTAGATTATGTATCATATTTCTCCTTTGGGCTGGAAAATAAATGCAGCTTGCAACCGTTAATTCACAGTCTTTTCGTCGTCAGATGTTGCAAGCAAACGTTTGATTAAGACTCAAGGAAATCGGTAATACGTGCACCAAGTAATACTATTTTACTGCTTAAAAATTGCCCAGTCGGTTGGGGCTATAGAATACACCAACTGCGCCTCTGCTGAGGGATAAGATCCATCCCCCAACGAGTGTCCTAGATATGACACTAAACAATCTGATGGTGGGGTTCCAGTCATACAGGAGTTTGGGGAATGCTGAGTACCTCGTCATTGCTATTGCTCACAGGTTCACTCTGGTCCGTAATGGTAGCCCCTGATATGGCTCTATCTATGAGTTGAATAGAACTAACTAAATACGTATGCTAAACTGAATTTTTTAAATTAGAACTGTTTGACTAAACTGAATAGCTTGGAATAGAAATGTTTTTGACAATTAAACTGTACTTACGTTTCAAACTGCATACTTATGTTCAACTGAATTGTTTGAAATAGAACTATTTTCATAAAAATGGATTTGGCGTGAAATAACCTACAAAGGTTGATATGCCTTAAAACCCAAACAAACAAACAACCAACCAACCAACTGCTTAAAAAGGACCGTGACATTTTCTGTAATGCTTCGAGAAAATGAGAAATATTAATTGGAGAACCCAACTAAACTTTTTAGATATATGTATTTTGTTGCTTTTATCAAGATTCAGTCGTATACTTCGAATGACCCTAAACTGAATTTGGTGGCGAGGTTCCAGTTCTAGTGGACATGAAGTAACCTCTTTATTGCAAATACTTGTGCATCCTTCTTGACAGGGAGTGGTAGTATATTTTAGGGTTCCATCTACCGGTCAAATTGTTCTGTCTTAAAAATATAGGCATTTGATAGGAATATTTGAAAACAGACGTTTAAAAATTCTTAGTCATGTTTATAGTGAAATAATTACAAATAACTGTTTTATCAATTGATTTTAACGGCATGTATAATTGTTCAGGTTTATTTTATGCGTAGATGTTATGGAATTGCGTTCATTATATGTTAATATTTCAATTTGCTCTGAAGTTATCTTAAGAGGTTATTGAGCACTGTCTAATCGAACGTAAACAATTTTTGCATATATATTTGACCCTTTGACGGGAACTTAACAGTACTACTGCAGGTCAGAGTGGATCTGGGATTAATGTCAAAAGTTCCCCGACTCTTTCCATAACTGGAGGATCATTATCCGATACCTTTTTGTCTCATACCTAGGACAACATTTTTGGTGGGGGTGAGGGGTGTCTTTCTCCTCAACAGATAGAGCAGTCGGTAAAATCTAAGCCCCATCGACAGGGCAGAGTATTTCCGAATATTGCTGGTTTATAACATTCGTGAAAAAAGAAGGCACCTGCTCTACATTTTAACTGTGCCGCTTAATAAGGTTGAAGAAACTATCGGCCCAAAAGTCACCATGAGATAAAATGAAGCGTATAAGTAATCAAGTTAATGATCATAAATGTAATTGAATGACAATAGCTAGTCCTAAATAAATGTATCGCACTGTTTGTCAGGCTTAGAATACGTTGATTTTACCTCCTCCAGAGAGGTAAGAATGACCCCCAAAGGGTGTCTTTACTATGATACTATACTGCATCTTATGGTAATCAGGTGATTTTGAGTTCTCATTTATTGTCATTACTTTCAGGTGCACTGTGAACCGGAGTAGTGGTAACTGTTTGTGCATTATATAAGGTTCAATACTCCTATTTAAAGATTATTTATTTTGTTTGGTTTAGTTTTATGGCATATCAACCATTGTATGTTATTTGATGCCAAATTCATTTTTTTACAGAGAAACAGTTCTATTTCACAAAAATTCTGTTTAGTATAAGTACGTAGTTAGATGTCAAGTCATAAAAAAAACTGAATTGCTTGAAATAATACTAAGAGCAGAGTTTATATCTATTTTACTCATAGATAGGAACCTATTAAGTGCTACCAACCAGGGCCAGAGTGGACCTGGAAACGATGGCAATAAAGAGGTACTCCACATTCCCTAAAGCTATAGCATTACTCGAGTCTCGCCATCAGATTGTTTAGTGTTTTATCCAACGGATTCGTTGGGGCGTCTTACTCCACTGAAGAGTTGCAGTCGGTGTATTCTACAGCCTCAGCCAAGTGGGCCAAGTTCTATTTTCAACAATTCAGTTTCGATTAATTATACAATTTAGCAATTTAGTTTAGCATAATACACAGTTTTGTTCTATTTGAACCATACATAAGACCCACTACGGGTCAGATTGGACCTGGAAGCGATAGCAATGAAGGGGTACTCTGCATTCTCCAAGCTCCAGATTTATCGGAGCTTCGCTCTCATATTGTTTAGTGTTATATCAAGGACACTCATTATAGGGGGCTCTAACTCTTATGCAGAGATCAACTAGGTTTATTCTGCAGCTCCAGTTAACTGGACCAAATGATTATTCTTATTTGATAGAACCTTGGACAAAAAAACAATCTTTTAATAAAGAACTACATAAAGATATAAATATGAACGTATAATGAATTTGATTCTCAAACTTCAATGCAAAATCAACTTTTGAGCCTTGATATGCTGTTAAAATCATTCAGTCAATCCATATAACTGCAGATAAATATAGCTCTTATTTCAATGGAATAGCTTTCCTCAACAAATGTTGGTAAGAGAAAAGTATTTAAAGAGAAAAAAGAATCTTATTTAAATCCATCATGGCAAAATTTCTGGAACAGTTGAATGATACCCAGATCAAGATCGGTTGCTAATCTTGACAATCCAATTATCGATCCTGTTGGACATCATTCGAGGATTTAAGTTCTTTATAATCTAATATATTTAGGCCTATTACAAGAAAAGGAATAATGTACCTAAAATACAAAAATAAACTATAGTATAAGAAGTATGCAGTTCAAAAATGTACAAATAGAAATAAAAATACAGATCAACATAGATTAAAACCTTGCGATTTTTCTTTTTAAACTTTCATTTAGTCGGAGTACGGTAGAAGTAAGGTTTCGTTGTACGTAATAATTTGATTTAAAGTCGAACAATGAAATCATAATAGAGTTAAAACTCATAAATGAATCAACAGTTGGTAAACTACCATACTCTTTTTATGTACGTACCAATTCGCCCACGTATACACACGCACTTTAAATGTAACGGTTATCATCGATGAAAATAGAATTATCAACCCGTTTAAATCATGGCCGATATGACCAAGTTGCCGTGATGGCTAATTGTATTAATTATTTTATTTTCTGGTTTGGTCGGGCTGCAAGTTTTTAAGCTGGTTTTTAAGTTAGCTAAAATCTTTGAGCGGAAATATAAGTCATATTGGAAAGTTCAAGTGAGTGCAACTGTCATTATACACTGGAAAACCAAATGCAAACAAAAAAGATTCATGTCTTGTCATGAGTTTGATTAAGTAAATTAAAACCACAGTAAACATTTGAGAACACATGTGAGATAACATCACACTACCGATATCCGGAATTTAGCAATATAAGAATTCGTGAATTTTGTCAATTAGAAGTTGGCATTCTGAGAATTGGGTCGGAGCTGGGGAGCGTCTCTTCGTTTCCCTGTTCATAGACTCTTATAAATTCTCTCTCTCCTTCTCTCTCGTGCTACCGTATGCAGTCTGACCATCGTAGAGAGCATCTAAATAATGAAGCGAAAATTTCTACAAAAATATTGGTAATATTACAGTTACACCAATACATTCCAATGAATGAGTGGCAATTGTTGATGGAGAGTTATTCTTGTCTTTGAGCTGCCAACACTTTGTTCCAATGAATCACCACGACCGTCGTCAGAAGTTCCGAATGAATTGTGTCATTCCCTATCTGTGGATCTTTCAAACACAACGTGGGCACATAAGTGATTGATTAACAAACTATCTGGAAACACATTTGACGCCGTTACCAGGACAATACCAAAATAAAAGTACAGTGACTACTGTAGTACCACGTTTGGCACTGTTACCAGGATAACACCTGTCATTATCATAAATATATTTGGTGCCACAAATGTCGTGCATAATCTTATTACATATGGCGCTGGTATCGGTGTTGGTAGTTGTGTAAGCCATAGTGTTATAATTGGTGACCGTACTCAGAAAATGTAACGGGTAATTGGACCAAACCATTTGATGCCGGGCAAACATATTAAGCATATTGTTTGGGACCGGTAACCGGACCAAACGATCGTATCTTTCTTTACCTTGTATATATAAGTACACGTACACACATGCAGATATGTTATACTGGGACCGGTGTACTCCCTTTCTAATGTTTTATGCTCAAGTGGTATAAAAAAATCAGTTTGTAAAGTTTTAAAAAATCGGTACTACACTGTTTGTAAACACCGTAAACGTTTCTACCAATTTATGGCTGAACATACCTATGGTCATTTCTATTTTCATATGGTCTACGCTCGCATACACATCCACATATGCACGGATAAACAAAGGCTGCTGCTGCTGTTTCTAAAAATAAAAATACCTTAAAATTCTCGCTTGGTGGACGAGTGGTCTGAAACATAGTCTAATGTAAAGTTGGACGGGTTTCGATCCCGGCTTCGAGCGTCCTGCGTGTCTAGCCACACTGAAGTGTTCTGATAGAACGAAACAGTCTGTCTGTGGATGACTATATATATATGTATATATATAGAGAGAGAGAGAGAGAAATAGAAATGATGGGAACAAATCGTATAAAACCTTAGGCAAAAAGGCTCAAGTGATGGACGGCAGAGCAAGATAAAACCTGAAAGAAATTAAAATCTTACATCGAATTATGATAATTGCATTTCTAAAGTTTCCTATCAACTGATAAAAATAGGATGTCAATGGATGAGGAGATGAGTTTAAAGTACTGAATATTGCTGGCGCCATAAAAGGAATAACTGCATGGCGTAGAAGTGGTAGTGAAGGTGAAGGGGAGTAAAAAGGAGAAAAAGAAAAAATACTAAATATTTTTATTCGTATTATAAAAAGTAAAGTTGGTAACCGTAGTCGAGGGTGACCAGAAGGCTCCCTTTTCAATAGCTACTACACTAAGATGAAGGGGAGGGCGCTACTCCTTTTCCTGGTAATTATACTAAATATATAATACAAGAAAATGATAATTAATTGGCTTTACGAAAAGACGACCTAATCGGGAGGTTCCAGTGATGCTGGAACATTCCATCATTGCCATCGCTCCCAGTTGCACTCTGGCCTGGTAAGGAAGCTTCCGATAGGGTCCTATCAAATAGAACTAAGCTGTGTAGTTATGCTAAACTGAAATGTTTGAAAGATAATTGTTGTGAAATATAACTATTCGTAAATAAAAACTATACTTATACTAAACGGAATTGTTTAAAATTTGATTCGTCGTTAAATGACCTGAAAATGGTTGATACACCGTAAAACAAACTAAACAACGGATTACTACTTGTCCCAAGTGGTTAATGCCGTGAAAGTTGCCTACTGTGGTGAGTAGCATCGTGGCAGTTGGTGCCTAGACACGATCAGCAAAAATGCAAATTGGGGCATTATTCCGACAAAGAAATTTTATATACCCTATCTGTGAACATTAATGGGTTACTCCCATTCCTTCTAAATACGTAGGACACAATTGTGACGAGGGTGAATATGCTGTCTCTGACGGTGCAGTCACTCGATCGAAGCTGTTTGACGAAGGTGCTGGAGAATCACAGCATTCACGTCATGACCGTCCTCCAGCCTCAGCGGGACCGTCCCTCAAGGTCTAATCCTCCACGGAGTGGGGGGTAGGTTTTTCATTCGGCAACGGGGCCCAGGGCATTTTTGTAGTTTTCGGGCATGTCTGGACTACGGCTTTTGCGCCCGGACCCACATTGCAAAAGGTCTTGTGCCGTACTTACTCGTTTGGTGGAGCGCGCGACAAATAGCTGAATAGCTTAACTAGTCACCACAAGAAGCCGTTACCGTTTTAACGGCGCTGGCAAGCATTTGTATTTTGTCCCATTTCATTTTAAACCTCCTTTTTGTTATTTCTTCTTCAGTAACCTTTTGCTTGGTTACTACAGAAAAAAAAAAGAAATACTTGTTAGGTGAAAGTTTTAGGCAAATTTAATCACATAGTACTAAACACATGTGCCAAGAAATTTCGTCTGGCTTGCAAGGACTTCGATGACCAGGCAATTTTAGTTCGTCCTAATACAATGGATTTCGAGGCCATGCTACAAATCATTGTGGTCAATCTGGTGATTTCTACTGTAAAAGTTTCAGGTAAACTTAACATTTTACAGTTCAGTTTGGTTCATCACTTTCATAATCTTTCAGCAAGTATTCTTTATTTTTACCTCCTGTTATCAAAATATTGCAAAACTTTTGACTCACCAAAGTAAAAGAAAACTAGCAACATAGCTGAAATTCTTAAAAGATTATTAAAAGAACTAATCTTCTTACAGTTCTAAAAAATAATACTAAATGAAATTGTAACCGGATTGTTAATATTTCAATACAGGTAACAATCTATCTCTGATATTTCCTTTACCAATATTTGTTTTTAGAATTTTATTTGGTCGTTAACTAATGTGGGATACAAAAAGTAGTTAATAGTTTGCACATTTATTGGTGTGTATGTGTGTGTGTGTGTGATCTGAGTCTGTTTGTGCTGTGGATCTACTAATAATTTTTTTTTTTAAATCTAAATAAATGCTTCAAACTGTAAGATTCTAACATTCACTATTTGAAAGAGTTAGTTGAATTGACTGTTTCATGAAGGACACATCAGTTTATGAAACTTCAATGGCTTAGGCACAAAAAATCGATTATTTTCATAGATTACTGTGATCAAATTATTTTAGTGGAAGCGAAAATTCATAATATTTTCTAAAAAAAAGAAAAAATCCCAAGAAATATCAAAAACAGGAATTATTTCAGAATGTTTTTATTTAATTTCATATTCAAATTTTTATTTTTTATTATTTCTTTGCTGATGACTTTTCGATGCAGTATTGACAGCATAATGAAAAAAGTCAATTTTTAAAATTTTTCTAATGTTTATATATAAACCGGATCATTGGGCTAGTGGGTTGAATGCTTGCAAATGGTCCGGGAGACTGGGGTTCAATCCCAGGTCGAGTCCTACCAAAGACTTAAACAATGGTACTTAATACCTCCTTGCTTAATACTCAGCAATATAAGGTATGTATCAAGAGTAAAATGGAGCAATCCAGGGAAATGAGTAGCGCCCTCCCCTACACCTCTTTGTAGTAGCTATTGAAAAGGAAGACTTCGTGTCACCCTCGACTACAGTCACCAACTTTAGTTTTTTTACCATGTATATATGAATGTATATTTTTTCTTTAAGAAAAAACAAAAACCGGTTTCATTGGGATTATAAATTTATTTCCATCCTGTTATGGGTTTTTGATATAAATCAAAAACACAAAAAAAAAAATAACAGGACTTTGACTGTTGAATGGTTGTTTGTCCTGATGGAATTACTCCCAACTCTTATTTAACTGGACAGAATAATACCTATATATATGTGTGTATATATATATATATATATATATATATATATATATAAAGTCTGTCTAAAAGTTTATTAAATGACCAATATATTTTCATGGAATTTTATCATGTGAAGTTTATTTTTCAACATACTTTCCCGTAGATTCCCTCCACACTATTCCATCAATGCTTGGAAAACATTGGTCAAGTAAGTCGTCAACGGCAGATAAAAAGTCCTCATATGAACTTTTTACCTCAAGAAAATGTTCAGTTTATCTACATGTGTGCGTAATATATATATATATATATATATATATATAAGCTTAGTTTGATAATATGTAAATTTGCCAACTACCATAATATCAAAAATTTGTTATCCTGTGCTTACCAAGTCCACATATTTACATTTATATATCAGAAAGCTAATGTATGGAAAGAGACAATAAATATTATTTCCTTGAGTTTCAAATGAGACTCTGAAGATAAAAGGTGTTTGGAAATATTATGATATATTTAATGAAGTATCTTGGATACGATTAAATAAACGGAGGACCAGACAGGATTATTTGAAAATCTCTTAGACATATAACATCGCTGAAAGCATGGTTGCGGTAAACAATCTTAGAATTCACAAATAGGATTTGCCTTATTTTTAGCTAAAAAGCTTATCTTATTAATATTCACTTGTCAACAAGGACAGAATTTCATAGATTAGGTAATAACATCTACCATTCATTAACTTTGCAAATAGTTATCATGCCGTACAACACAAGATTGATCAAAAACCAAAAACAAAAAAGAAAGAAAGAAAAGCAGAACCTGACTTGAGACTGAGTTTTGGTTTTGTCTTATATATCTGCAAGCCAATCTAGAAAGCCATTTTTTTTATTTATTTATATGGTCGTCTAACTTGATTGAAAGTTGGTTAATCAGTTTTGTCCTTGAATATACCTGATGACATTTCTTTCATGTTTACCTGTCAGAATTCATGTTCACCAGGGGGATCTTGGATTTGTTTTGTTTTTTGTTTATTGTCATATCAATTTACAAAAGTCATCCTAATGTCTACCAGCATAGCTATTACACATCGTGAGGTTAATTATTGTTTAGCGTAATTCATACAACTGCATGTATACATATACAAATATATGCCAAACATAATATACAAACTTCAATGAACGAACGAACACACTTCTTTATAAAAATATAATCTCTCACACTTTATTCTCGAAAGTGTGATATTTATTGTGTGTGAGAGATGAACTGGAGACAGGAACAGACTGCTATATTGAACCCAAGTTCTTATTCGACCATAACAGCACTTCTTTCTCATCTTGGCTGGGTTGCTCAACCGTGGCTCACTAAGGGCCGCAAGCCCTCAGTCTGCAAGCTGGTTCTCACGCTGGAATCCAATCTCCAACTCACTCGAACCGCCCCGGGCACCTGGTTATATTATTGTCTAACATCCACCTGCATCCGCTGTTCTTCCGCTTATTTACACAGGTACATCTCTTGATTGACGGCTCGGTCGAGGGTCAATCTATAATACTATGCCTACTATATTGAACTTCGTTGGTTTGAATTTATCACTATCTGAGGAACACTGCCAAAAGTAAAGAGTTTCTGAAACCTTATTTTTGTATGATCACTGACTTAACCCCCAACTTTAACAAGAACTGTTTATTGTGATTTTTCGTCACTGGGTATCATATGACAACATACGCTATTTATTGATAAAAGACTGAGTTGGGGACATAGATACTTTTGGTGGGACGGACAAAGTCTGATGCATGCTTTTCAGCTTCCAGTAATATTTCTTATGATTATGAATACTAAGTAGAAAAAGATTCTACTTAATTTTAAAAGATGATAGAAAAAAGTATTAACTTTTTAAATTTTTTAATGTACATTGTTATCCAAAGTAACTGGTTAAATATCATATTTAATCTATAAAAAATCGACTTTGGGCTTAAGATTAAGTTCCTATGTATGGTAGGGTGTCTTGCTAAGGCGAGCTGGCTTTCATGTATTATAAACATGAGTAAAAATTGTTATTCTAAATTAAGATTTAACCTGATATTATTTGTAAACAAATAATTATATTGCCAATATTCAATATATTGAGAAACTTGGAATGATAATTGATATCATAAATAATTTAATAATAAAGGATTAATAAAATATCCATTTTTGTCTTTAGGTTACATTTTGTGTGTTTACTTTACCACAAATGTTGTCTAAATGCTTGTATTTATTATATGAAGGTGAAAATATGTTATTTTTATTTGGGGGGAAAAGTCGAAACTAGTATATTTTTCATTATTGATTCGATTTCTCAATATTTCTTCTAGTTTAACAAATATTCACTAGTTTAAAAAATATCTAAAACGTAAAGATGAATGGGCAAATAATGATATACCTTAATTTAGGTTGTTATTTCAACTTTTCTGGTTTGTGTTATTTCAAATGAAGAACAAGTAATTTCTTTTTCTTTAGAAAGATGTGTAGTTGTTGGTAGAGAAGTGACCGTCACCTTATGTACATTCACAGGAATCGTTGCGATTTGATTTAAGGGCCACTGCAGCACTAGAACTCAACTCGCCAGGAACACAAAGCCGACCCTTGACCTAAAAAGACGCAGGGGGATTCTCTGGGGCTTGGAGGGGCGGGAAAAAAGTCCGTCTTATAAAAAGTCAATTACGCTATTCCTTTTCTAATATAACAATTAAAGCCGCTTTGAATGCTGGGAATTTGAATCGCAGCAGTTACGCCTCTTAATTAAAACGTCTTTTGATAAAATCTCTTGTCCTTTAAGACAACAGATGTTTACGAAGACAAGGCAGAAGCTGCAATGAGAAGGGTTGGCAAACGTCTCTCATGACTCATCTCTGACTATTTTTTTACACAGTCACCTGCTGAAAGAAATGTAAATCTCTACGTAGTTTTTTTTGCACTTTCGATAACTCCTTATTACTCTTCTGCTTACCACAGTCAGTGTAAGCAATCTAGCTCCTGCGTAGAAGACAAAGCAAAGCTTTTTACATAAACTGCGCAGTTTCCTCCTCCTCCTCATCATCATGTCGCGATATCAGCACGGATATTTCTGACCCTCTCTCGCCACAACTCTCTATTGTCCATTGCTTCCGGCAGCTCCTCAAGGCTACATCCCTTGTTGGCAATGAGCTGCTGTATGTAGGTTAGAGCTGGACGTCCTGACTTTGCTCGCCAGGGGTCCACAAAAGTACATCACTTATGAGTGCGTCATTACTTCTCCAGCAGTGTCCTGCATGTCTGGTTTGTCTAATTATGATAATTTTCGTGATGGGTGATAGGTGGCCGTACAGTTGCTGCTTTGTAGTGTGCTGTTTCCAGGGCTTGTTCCATGTTGCTCACAGCATTCTTGTGTAATTGCCGTCAAGCTTTTCATACGTTTTGTTAGCGTCTATGTGGAGCATCAATATAGCAGTATTGACACGACTGCTGCTTGGAAGAAACTGTACTTAATTTTAAATGTCAGGTTTGACTTCCATATGACCAATAGCCTATCGCTAGTTGTCCGTGCCTTTGCTAGTCGCGTTTCGATGCCTGTCTCAGTTGATGGGAAAATGTTCACTATATATGTAATCTTGACCACTAGTTTCAGTGGACTTTAATCTAGTGTGGAGATGTCGCTTGATTAAAGCACATATATTCCTTCTTGTGTACATCGACATGGAGGCCGATGCTTACAGTGGCTCGTTCCAAACTCTGCACCAGTGGTTCGGTGGGTGCATTTGCCAGAAGCTCAATATCATTGGTGTAGTCGGCGTCGGTAATTGTTTTTGCTGGGGACCTTCTGCTTCTTTATTTTCTTAGCTTGAAACCGTTAATGGTTAGTAATCAAAACTAGATCACTGTTTATGGGTTCTGGGTTTACTACATTTTTGGCCTTCTACTAGATACAACTCATTTCTGCAGATAACTTTAAATTTGTTAAATTTTGATCCATTTCAGATTTCCAGAGGGTAACTGTTTTGTTCAAATATTTTTTATCTCTAAATATATGTTTTAATCT
>CAUZXS010003702.1:5000-15000 GCA_963585895.1 Sepioteuthis lessoniana
TGATTCATAGTGTATTTGGTCTGGCTTGCATGACACATTGGTTGCTGCTTTGCTTCAAGTAAGTAAGAATGTGTTGTCCTTGTATGACCTATATGAATTCTGGACTAGATGGCTTCTTTTTGTGTTTTTTCTATAGCCTTGTTAACATTCTCCCAATGTGGATTTAATTTCCAGTAATTTATTATCCTTATTGCTGTTCCAGCATTGTCTTTATTGTAGTATATATTCATTTATCTTCATGTATATGTATTTTAAACTTTTTTCCGAGGTTATGTTTAGAGTAGTCTAGGCTGCTTTATCTGCTTGGTCATTTCCACTGATTCCAGTATGACTTGGAACCCAATATCATTATTTAATAAATTTTCTAATTTGCATAGAATTTTTATCTTTAATGGATAATCAAATTTCCTGTTTTCTAATGATTCCAAAACTGATAGCGATCAGAAAAGATATTGAATTTGTTATTCATGATTCTGAAATGAGGTCAAGATTGCACATGTTGATTGCACAAGCTTCTGCGCTGAATATAGGTGTTATTTGGGAAATGTTTTTAAATATTTCCCCTTTATATATTGTGGTACATCCTGTTATTTTCTCCAGTTTAGATACATCTGTGAAAATGGATCTCCTTAACTTTTTCTAATTCCTCTTGGAAAATAAGAGGGTGAGTTTTGTTTTTGTAGAATTTACAGAGTGTTAGATTTATGTTTGTAATCCTTATGGTCCAAGGTGGAATATCTGGTACGATTGCCTTATATATTTCTGGTAAATCCAATGATTGTTTCCATCTGGAGGCCAAAGGGTTTATGGCTTTTTTGTTCTTTAGGAATAGTTCTTTGTATTTTGGATAAAAAGTATTATTCTTTGCAGGATTTGCTGGGCATGACTTCAATTTGACATAATACTGGAGAGCTAGTTCGAGGCTTCTATTTGCAGTTGCTTCATTAGCTGTGTATACAGGCTTTAAAGACTCCAAGTACTAACCTTAAGCCTCGGTGGTAGATTGGGTCAAGTGTTTTTACATACCTCTTTCTAGCTGATAGGTATATAAAGTTACCGTAATCCAGTTGTGATCTAATTAATTATCTATATAATAGCAAAAGAGTATTTTGATCAGCTCCTTTTTCTTTGTGAGCTATCACACAATAAGGTTGGTTGATTCCAAATCAGACTTATTTATTATGCTTTACATTGTCTTGCATAAGCAACTTGTTAGGGATATAGGTCTGTAGTTTTGTGGATCCAAGCTGTCTTTTTTTGGTTTGGCAATTGGTACTATTGTGGTTTGTTGCTATAAGTCCAGGAAATTCCCTTCTGTTCATATTTTGTTAAAGATTTTCAAGTAAAATTTTAATGATTCTTCTGGTAGTTTGAGGAATTCATAATGGATTTCATCTGGGCCTACAGCAGAGTTACGTGATTTTTTTTTATTTATTTATTTTTTATTATTGAGTCTTACTCCTCTTAATGCCAATAAACTTCTAGGTTTTTTTGATTTAAAGTTTAGTTTATGTTCTTCTGCATCTTCTTTAATGGTTATAAATTCTATTTTTACCATTTTGTTTTGAGTTTTTAGAGAAAGTTTCAACCAGCAGATCAGTTATAGTTCTTTTTATCAGTTATTATGAAGTTATCTTTTGAGAGGTGTTTTATTGGTATTGTTTGTTGTTTACCTGTGATTTTCTTGATCATTTCCCAGATTGGTCTAGTTGAGTAATTTAATTTGTTGACAATTTTGCTAGCATTCTTTTTTTGCTGCTTTTATCTCTTTTTGAACTGCTTTTCAGTTTGATTGTTTCCTGGCATTTGTTCTTAAGCCAGGGGTCTGTTCTGCTTATTTGGCGTTGCAGTCTTCGGGATACAGTCTATTGCAATGGAATTCAGCCTTTTGGTGAAATATTCGATTGTGTTATTGTTTGGCTCTTTGTGTATAAGTTTTTATTTGGATTTTTCTTCAAATTTTTCCTAATTAGCTTTGTTTAACAGGATGCTTTTTTCTGGCAGATTTTGTGTGATTTAGAAGTATTGGGAAGTGATCCTTACCACAAGTATCTTCGTATACTTGCCAAGAGAAGTCAATATAGATAGTTGGGTCACACATGGTTAAGTCGATGGTATTTCCACTTGATGTATGTTTACATGCTCGTATTGAGTAGGCATAGCTTGTTTTTGTATATGTTCTTTTCTAAGGCTTTACCTTTTCTGGTTTATTTCTTTGCACCCCCATATGATGTTGTGACTTATGTCACCCATTAGGATGAATGGCTGGGGAGTTGCTGCAACAGTTGATCCAGTTCGGTGTCAATCTCATCACGTGGTGGTATTTATATTGAGGATATGGTTTATGGCATAGTGTAAAGTGGCTGATGCAGCTACAGCTTGGAGATTTGTATTAAGGAATATTCTGCATCGAGGGAACTTGTTATTAATCAGAATGGATGTGCTACCCAAAGCTCTATCTATATTGTTATTTATATGAGGTAAAATTGTTGATTGTAACGTCATTCTTTTTCAGGAAAGTCTCCTGTAGACATTATCATTGGACATAGGCTCCCAATTAAAAGCAGGAGTTCATTTAGGTTTGGTTTCATACCTCTTATGTTCCATTGGATGATTTTATTAGCTATGGTTCAGATATAAGAATGTGTGGTTTTTCATGTTTGTTCTATCAGTGCTTTTTGGGAGGGTTTTTTTGAAAGTGAGAGGGATTAAGATTTTGTCCAGTCATTAATAATGGCAACTCATAGTTTGCTTTTTGGTTATGGCAGTTACCTAGTATTTTCTTATAGGTATTTTGGTATTTGATTTTCTCTTGGGGAGCCATGTTTTAATTTTTTTTGTGGGTTGGGCTGTTTTGAAGGTATATTTTTTTATTTATTAGGTTTTGCTTAAATATGGGGTTGCATCCTCTGTTTCCAGGGCCTCAAATCTGTTTATGTTTGGGTAGTTCTCATTTTTGAGGTTGATCTTGATCTATTTTTTCTAGTTTTGTCCCATACCTCTGTTCATTAGGTGGTTTCTTTATAGCTTTCCTATAGGAGGAGGTCTGTGTTGGCCTAGCAACAGAGGCCACTTCAAAGAAGAGGGCATTTGGGTTTTGGTTTTTGTTTGTGTCTCTTGGTTTGGTGAATTTTTGGTGTTTGAGTTTTCTTTGGAGAGTTATTCGTTTTCAGTAACTGTTCTTATAGTTTGCATTTCTTGGATTAGTATTCTCATCTCATTTATAAGTTGGGTAATTACTTCTGGTTTTATTCTGGTTTGGTTATTTTTGTATGTTTGGCATCCTTGTTGGTTTGTGTTTGAAATGTCAAAGATACACACCAGAGTATTTTATTGTTTCTGGGAAAGCAAGGCTTTTGGTGTATTTCATTTTGGATATATCTCTTTTCCAGATTTTACAATCTTTGGAATTTGCAAGGTGATTTTTTTTTTGCAGAATGCCTCTTTTTGAGGGTCCGTGCATTTGTCTTGAGACTGTCTGGACCTCTGACAATTGAAACATCTAAAGGGGGTTTGGTATATATGTTTCAACTTTAATTTTTATATATCCAACCTTAATTTCATGGGGGGTTTTGAGGTATTAAAATTTAATATATAAGTGTTTGTATTTAATTTTTCTCCATTTTATTTTTATTCTTTTAACATGTTATGTTTTGGTTTTTTTAAATTGGATTTTATTTCATCTAGTGTGCACAGAGATAATTCAGAACTCTTCACTACTCCTTTGGGTGAATTTAAAGATTGGTGGAGGTGAGTTTTAATTTTAATGTGGTTGAAAGTTTTCCATTATTGGATTTTTTTCCACTGGTGTTTTTTCAACTTCAATGAATATTGTTCTGTTTGTTGATATTTTGATTGTTGGTTTTATTTCTTTGGAAAGGATTTGTTCAATTTTGAAGATATTTTGGTTATATGTATATCTTCAGTTGATTGGACAATCATATAAGTAGGGGTGTTTTGATGAATAATTTCAGGCTCACAATCAGAGCTTTCAAAGTGTGATCTTTTGGTGAATCTATTTGTAATCATTTGTAGAAGGTTTATGAGTTTCATTGAATATGCTCCTCACCCACCACAAAGCCCCAAATGGGGATGTTCCTAGAGGGAAACCCATTTGCCTAGTAATATCAGGGCTACATAGTCGGAATACTCATGCTGATGGTAGACATAAGTTTTATCCCTGCGTTTTCATTCCAAGATAATTACTTACCCAGGGAAAGTAGGGAGTATAGGCCTTTCCTCAGCATGATTGACCCTACAGCCATTGCCTTTTAATTCAGATTTTTGACCAGCCGATTGATTGGATCAGGCCTCCCCGAATGCCTGCCTAGCCCAGTAAGGCCAAAGTGGAGTGTTGCAAGTCATGTGACAACTTTAGTTGCTGGGTCAAGGACTGCTCAGGAACCAGGATCCCATCCTCAAGCATTATGGCTCACCACCCAAAGCCAAGAGGTAGCCTCGTTGAGGGTTTTTCTCCCCAATCTGCAGGGGTGCAGTTGGTGTATTCAACAGCCCCAGCCAACAGGGTGATTGCATGTGAGAACCAACAAAGTAAGATTACAACTTTATTAATGAAGATAGTAATGTGTCAAATATATAACAAAGATTTTAGCTATTTGAGCACACCATAGTTCAAGCAGTAGCTACTAATATAAAAATTAACACATAATACAACAACATAGAGGATAGCAATTTGAAAAAACAAACAAACTTATATTGGTGCAGATGACTACCTAGTGATAAGTTTCAATAAGTGGGTAGTTGAATGTACTAAGAACTAGTAAAACTAAGAAATACTTATTTACAGAAAGATAGAGACTGAAATAATCAGAATTAAATATTAAATCAAATGAAAAGAGAATAAGCATTTTGATAATGGGAAAGGTTTCCACCCATAAGCAATATTTCATACTGTATATCATGAACAGACTTATTAAATACATTAAAATTTATAAACTAATTCTTTCATGTACAGATTTTGATTGTTAGGTACAACAAAGATTGTTTTCTAAATTCAAACTGCATTTGAACCTGATATCTATAGGCAAGGTTTGCTTTTATTACTGCTTTTTATAGATTATCAGGGGTTAAGAATTAAATCAAGCTTTATGATAAAAAGAGACTATTATATAATTAGCTACAATGATAGTTTTGGGGGAAATATTTATAGTAACAAAAAGTATACAATTTATCCTTAATTTAATCTTAAATATGTTATACAGTCAGAAGAGGAAATGCATTTATGAGCAATCTATATTTTTCTTGAGACCCTTTTGTAACTAAAGTCTATGCTTCTATTTAAGAAACAATGAAGGATTCTAATATTTTAAAGTTATCACTGTTATATCAAGAATATGGAGGATTGAAGAGAAAATGAAAACTTTAGAAATTATCATTCAGTAGCAAATTGAACTGGATATTGCTTTATTCTCAAAAGAGAGAGCATTTTAAATATATGCTCTTATAAAAATCCTGCTATGATTTGATATTTTCTTCTGGATTACAGTTATATACACACACACACACAGAAAACTTTAGTAAATATATGTAGACAAGCAATTAAGATTTGACCTAAAATAAACCATACATGAAGGATACTACACAGCTGGAATGAGGCTTAAAAAGAGAATAGCTGCCATTAAAAAATATTGAACTCTGATACACTTCAGAGAGAAGAGACTAAGTAATAGAAAAATTTACAGGCATAGTTTAATTTAAAAACTGTTCAGCAATCCTTAGAAAAAAAAATTCCCTGTTCACCCTAACACAAAAATTAACTTAGAAATGGAGTAATGATTAAATTTGACATGCATGATACAAGCAAATATCACTTATAATTACTACAAGTAGTGCTTTCATAAGTAGTACTCATGACTTGTGTTCAGTTACAAGTGAATTAGGTTAGCAAGTAGCCCTAAGTGATACTCTTTAACAGAGTTATACTTAACAATGTTATATATCTCCGATAATTAACATTTCTAATACTTGCAGCTTCCTACAACTTAGTTACATCATATCTAACAATTCCACATTATACTCTTTCTTTAGGCATAAAGCAAAACAGAGTTTATTTCTAATGACAAGTCTTGAGATTCTGGTATAAAACTAAATAAAAATGTCACATCTCATTCGTAAACCCCAGATAAATAAAATACAAATTTGATTTTAACACTCCAAATACCTGTTACGAAAAAAGCAAGAAACCTCAGATTTCGAACTGAAATTAACACTAGGGTATTAAATAATTACTTAAGTTAGTCAACATTAAGATAAGATAAACAATATAACTTAATTTTAGAAGACCTGAAATTCTTTACTGCACAGAAAATACAGTAGTTATAACATCTACTCAAACAATTGTTAAATTTTATAGTTTTTACTTCAATGTTTATCAGAAAACAAGAACTAATTCTAGGACCTGCATGAAAATATAGAATCACTATGTGGTTACATCCTATATCTTAATATCAAGGAGTAGTTAGAACCTAATATTTTCTGCTATAGTAGTAGTAAAAATGTTTTAGAGAAAAGTTTATTATAGAAAGCACTTGAGTTTATGAAGCTGATTAGCATAGGAAAAAAAAAATGCTTTCAGATTTGATTCAAATGTCATGAGATCAAAAGTTTCAAAAGTAGTTTGATCCAGAGTAATGACAAACCAAGTGACTCCTTTAAGTAACAAAGCTCATTATTTATCACAACTTTTTTAAGTGATTTTACTTAGAGAATTATGCAGAGAGAAAAATGGAGGCAGTAAGTGAAATTACAATGTTTGTCATTGCTTGGTTTCAATTCCTAAAGCAGTTTTTTTCCTCAATCAGGTGAAACTTTTTAACAAACATCACCTATCGAAACTGGGCCACATAAATGATGGCCAATAGTTGTACAAGAGTATACAAAAAAAGAAAATAAAGCCTATTTTATAAGGTAATTTTCACTAATACTGTACCTCAAATAAAATTCAAAAATTAGTATTAGGTTGGACAAAACACTCCTTTTGTTAAATTTCTTTTAACTAACTTCATTCATAGATTTTTTTTTTGTAACAGCTGTTATGAACAGATAGTTTTTTTTAATTGTCAGTCAAAATTGGTGCATTTGTGTATTGATTCTAACAATGAAGAAAAACAATTTTGTTATCTTATGCATAACTTACCTTTTTATGCAATTTTTATAGATAAAAATTTGTGCATGAAAGATACTATGAATGGTTAAGTGTTAAAAGTAGTTAGCAAAGTTTTGCGCTGAATGATACTCCAGATTTGAACAAATAACTTACATGACCTGGGAAAGCCAAAGACTTTCAGCCAAGGTGATACTGTGTTATTGGAATTTGGGTAGACATCTTGTTTTTAGTTGTGCTATACAAAGGATATGCCTTCTAAGTAAGAAGGCTGCATTAAATTGCTGCTGTTAATCTATGCTATATAGTCTTCCAATTGGTCAATCTACTGCTGGTGTTGACTGGCAAGCTTATAAATATTTGCTGATAATTTGTAGACGGCCGATATGCCATCAGTAAGTCCCCCACCCAAACAATCCAACATGCTCTGCCTGCTTGGGAGTATAAGGTGGAATCTTCCAAGTTTAAAAGAAATTCATATTAAAACAAAAATTAAAAAATTTTGAGTAATTTTTTTTTGAATTATGAGCATTATAATTTTGTTCGACAAAAACATGATTAGCGATTCATTTTATTTTATTTTTTTTGTTAGGATTAATTGGCTGTTATATTGTCATATCCTGGACACTCATTTAGGGGAGTTTTACCCCCGAGATGCAGTCAATGTATTCTCTTGCCCAAATCAACTGGGCTAATAATGTCTAATTTACTAAGTTAAGAATCAATTACCCACTATAGTCTTTCTGAAAGTGTTTTATTCTATTCCTGTCATTGGCTTCATGAACACATTGGCTACATTTTTCTCTATTTCAATGTATTCTAAAAGAATGAACCCTTTATTTCATCACATAAACTGAAATTTTATATCAATATGTTTTGATCTTTGATGAACAATTGTTTTTTTCCCCAAAACAATACTGGACTGATTATCATAATGAATAGTTGTTGGGTTTTTAAGTGACTCGTGTTTGAATTTTTAATGGCATATCAACATCTGTGGGTCAATTTAATGCCAGAAGGGCTAAATTGGTTTTGTTTTTTGTGCATGTTTTAGGATTTAGGGTATGAGTTTTGGTTGTTTTATTATATTTGACTAGATTTTGATGAAAAGGTTTTTTTTTAGAAAGCTTAAGATTTCTACTGCATTGGAGTTTTTGAAGAGGTCCTTTAAATTGTCTATTTGGTAATGTTTTGGGCAAATTTGTCTAAACCTTTCACAGCTTATGAGAAAGTGTTTGACTGAGAGGTATTTTGCGTGTTGAACATACTGGGGGTCTTCCCCCTTTTAGGAGGTGTGAATGGGTAATGTGGGAGTGACCAATACGAAGTCTGGAGATTATCACTTTTCTATTTCTTCTGTAGCCTGCTGGCCATTCACTCATGGTATCTTGAATATGGTGGAGCTTGTTCTGTGTTTGATCATCCTAAGATTTTTGCCATTTCTTGAGTATAAATTTGTTAATAAGTGGTATTAGGTTGGTGTATGGAAGTTTTGTATTGGATATATGAATCTGGACATTTTTTTTTAAACAACAGCTTTGTCTGCCCTTTCATTTCCCTGTATGCCACTCTAGCCAGGCATTCAAGTAAGAATGATGCTATTATTTTTAGAAAGAGTATTCATTTAATCAAGTAGTTTTGTGATGAGAGGAGTTGATGAATCTTTGCTCAGTAGAGCTTGGAGAACTGATTTGGAGTCTGAATAGATGATAAATTTAGAGGATTTGTGATTTGCTATAATGTTCGTGGCTAGGTCAATAGCTATGACTTCTGCACTATAGATAGATTCTTTTGAGAGACATTTTAACAGTTCTTGGTTTTGGAAGACAGCAACACAACCAACTTTCATTTCCTGTTTGGATCGATCTGTACAGATGTGGTGGTGGTCTGAGAAGTTGTTTTGGATGTTGAAGAAGTTCTCTTGGAAGATGATGGGGTGTGTTTTGGCTTGAAAATTTGGTTAGGTCTAGCTTTATTATTGGTTGATTTATGGTCCTTGTTGCTGTTTTGGGGAGGATTGTATTATGTATTATTTTGAGATTGATTTCATTTAGGAGGGTTTGAATTCTTAGATTAAAAGGTTTAATGGCCTTTTCTTTATTTTCAAAAAGGTTTTTGTATCTTATTTCCATGATACAGTTATAGACAGGGTTTTGGAGGGCATGAAATGAGTTTAATATAGTATTGGAGTGCAAGTTTATATCTTCAAGGAAAGTTGGGGTTCACCGACTTCTATCCATAAACTTTTAATTGGAGAGGTAGTGAAGGCTCCTAGGGTAATACAGAGTCCCAGGTGATAGATAGTTCTGAGATAGGATTTTCTGGCTGCTCTATATATATATATATATATATATATATATATATATATATATATATATATATATATATATAGCAGTAGTTATCAAGTTTTGATTGTATTAGACATCTGTATAGTTTGGTTATTTTTTTTTATTTTAAATCAGCAGCCCAGTTTGTGTGGGGTATGGTTCTCAAGAGTTGGATAGTTTGGTTGCATTTGATCCTCAGATAAAGGATAGTTTTGGGTTAAGAATTTATATTGCTGGGTTATGGGTATTTCAGAGCCATTTAATGTTAGAGTGGGTTGATTATGCATTTTGCGGATTTGGCAGGAATGCATGCATTTGGTTTTATTGCTAGAGATTTTAAAACCATTTTTCATGGTCCATTTTAATATTTTGTTGACGCATTGATTTCTGGTGGTGTAGTGGGGGACAGGTCGTTATTTTAATCATGAAGAGGATCACAGATAGGATACTACCCTGAGGTACACCTATTTCTTGTTGTTTTGGATCAGAGTGTGTATTATCTATTCATGTTTGGAAGGTCTGGTCTTCTAGGAAGTGTTTTACAAAAATG
>CAUZXS010003702.1:27500-32500 GCA_963585895.1 Sepioteuthis lessoniana
ATTTACTCGGTTACGAAATTTATTAATTCATTATTATGACTATTTATTATTTGAAAATATTTTCTTGTGCAAGAATAACTTTTTTTCAAGGTTTTCCTATTAAATATTTTATGTAATAGATTATCTTGTTTAAAATATTTTTTGTGCAAGAATAACTTATTTTCAAGGTTTTCCTATTAAATATTTTATGTAATAGATTATCTTGTTTAAAATGTTTATCTATCAGTCTCAAAAAATATTTACCTACATCTATATTTGCTAGTTTACAAAAAGGGGGGGGGGTTAAACCATATAATTTTCCTTTTTCTATTTTTATTTTTTGATCGTAATTATTATTTTCTTTAGTAATTTCATTTGTTATATTTTCATTTAAATACCTAAAATCCTCCTTAAAACCACTATTTTTAAGGGCATTTATATATCTTTTACTACTCTCTTTGAATATCTTTTCATTTGCAGATAGCATACCTATTCTTAAATTTACCGCTTTTGGGATTTGCTTAATTATGTTTTTAGGGTGATTAGAATTAACATTAATGTACGTTGGGTTCTGATTGGTCTTTATGTGTGGAAAAAGAAATGAGTAGAGTGTTAACTACGTCTTGCGGGCTCTGTTTCGGGGGGATATATTGGCGGAATATTTATTGTAACAAAAAAAAAAAAAAAAAAAAAAAAAAAAATACAAATTTGGCACAAGGCCTAAAAATGGAGGGGGAAGGCTGGTCTACACTATCCTAATCTCTAACTTGACTCATTCACTGACCAATACATAACTCCAAATTAAGAAATACCAAAATACCTCAATTAAACATATCACTCTCAAACTGCATCCACTAAAAACATCACCATAACAACACTACTGCTCTATGGACTTCTAAACTTAATCCCATATTTACAAAGTGAGGGGGAGGGGAACATTTTTAAAAAACTAAACGAATGCTATGTACATTTATTTACAAGTAATTCCCCTAAAAACGAAAGTGAACAAAACATATATACATTATGATAGTTAGTATGGGGTCCCCCCCACGTACTAAAACATGGCAGAAAGAGGAGTTAACCAGTCGAAAATAGTGTCGAAGGAGGAAAATATAAACAAATAGGATAAATAAATGGTAAAAAGATAAGTAAACAATAAACATTAAATAACATAAGCCCTCCATCGCACTCCTGGAGAACTCCAATTCCTGTCACCTAACAGAGGGGAAGGGAAGGGAGAGTAAAACAAAAGAAGGGGACAAAAAAAAAGGGAGGGGCCCAATGACCTTGAATATCAAAATGGCCTAAAAAATTCTAACTTACCTGGGCTGGGTGGTCACGTCCTTCCGGTAACGCAAAATTCTTAGGTCCCTGGGATGTCCAAGGTGAAAATAAGGTTGGCTCCTACCACGCGACACAAGCGCGCAACAGTCACCCACCTTTCGCCAAACTCCAGTGAAGAGAGTCTTTTTCTCTCAGACCGGATTTTGACTTTGATTTGGTGTTTAAAAAATGCCACCAGGGTCTGAGAAGGAAAAGACTCACCCTCACAGAGTTCCTTCTTTCTCGTCGTCCAAATCACGACACGCATAACGCCGAGTAAGCAGAGAAACACATAATGTTCCTGTCTGTTCAACCTCGGCACCATATTGCTGCACACAGAACTGGCTTCCAGGACAAAAAAAACTTTCCATTGAGGATGCGGACCATGTAGCCTTCAAGAAGCTTGCACAGCGGCCGTACGACCGGGCAGTGAAAGAAGGTGTGACTAATAGTCTCCTCCAAATCACCGCACCGGCCGCACTCAGGCGAAATAGCCTGTCGCGCTGCAAACAATTTCTTGCCGACCCAGAGGGTATTCCGAATGACCAGCCAGGTGAGGGAAGCCTCGTCATTATTGAGACACCTCATCCTGGGGGCCCAAGGCCACAGTAAGCGACCCCCCGCCTCCGTCACACCGAGCTCGCCAATCAGACCATCGCTAGCGGCCCCCCTGACTAAACAACGATACAATGCCCTACCCGACAACGGCCGGCTGTCAGAGAGACCTGTCTGCAGCCGAGAGAGAACTTTCAAAGCATGCCGACACTCGCGATAGAAGGGGCATTCGCGTCTGGGCAACCGATGGGCCTCCCCATCAGCAAAATGCACACTTCTTAGCGACGGGAAAGATTGTTTAGCGTCTTCTTTCCAGACGCTTCCCACCGCCGTGTCTCGTGAACACATCCGGTGTAGGAAAGTAAGACGCAAAGTATGGCGCCGTACCTCGACGTTAGGCACTCCTAGACCGCCTTCAGAAGGGTGAAGGTAATAGATCTCCCGTCGCACCAAAGGATGTCTTTTAGCCCAGAGAAACTGGAAGAGAATTCTTTCCAGCTTGAATAGGATGGTGGCCGGGATAGGAAGCACTGAAAGTCGGTATACGGCTAGGGAGTAGATGTGCGAACTGCACACCTCTGCCCGACCCTTAAGGGAAAGCCTTCTACGTAGCCACAACTCAGTTGCGGCTACGACCTCTTCCAGTACTTCCGACCAATTCTTCTCCAATTGGAGGTCAGGCCCAAACCAGACGCTGAGTATCTTGCACGGACCGTCTTTCCAAATGAAGGGGCCGGGAAGAACACAGCCTTTCCACGAGCCCAACCGCAAGCCGACAGACTTTTCACGGTTAATCTTGGCCCCTGTTACAGCTTCGTACCTTCCGATTTCTTTGCTCACCTCCTCCACCTCGGCACTGCTCGTTACAAGCACGCTGTGTACCTGGCTACCTGACAGGCGCCAGGTAACGTGAGGCCGCGTAGGACCAGGTTCACCTCTAGCTTGCGCAGAAAAGGTTCTAGCGCAAGGATATATAACATGGGTGATAACGGGCAACCTTGACGAATCGATCGAGTCAGAGTGAAGGGCTCCGACCTTACCCCATTCACCTCCACCATGACTCCAGGGGACGCATAAAGGAAACGTATCCAGGTGCGAAAATCAACCCCGAAGCCGGCCGAAGACAAGACAGCCTCCAGAAAAGCATGGTCAACCCTATCAAAGGCCTTGGACTGATCTAAATTGATCAGCGCAGCATTCCCGTCGACTTTTTCTACGATCGTGCGGACCAGATGAAGACTGTCCTGGATAGTCCTACCCTTCACAGCACAAGTCTGCTCGGGGCAAATCAGACTAGTTTGCAACCAGTTTGCTAAGATCTTCGCCAAAATCTTTAAGTCAGTATTTAACATCGTTAAAGGGCGAAAGTTACTAATCCCATCCCCACCATGTTTGTTCTTACGAAGCAACTTCACTATACCCCTGGTGAAGCGTCTGGGTATAGTACCCTGCCTCATCCAGTTGTTATAGATGGTTGCCAGCAAGGGGACAAACATGTGCGACAACCTCAAGTACACTTCATAGGGCAGACCAATTCCGGGGGACTTATCCAGCCCGACCGACTTCAGTGCATCCCGAATCTCCTTCTCCTTTATGCGCCCCTCACACCCAGCTGCTTCAGTCGCCGAAAGGCAAGGGAAGTCGGCAAGATAGGTGTCGAACTGAGCAGAACTCAGTCCGGGCTCCCTGGTGAAAAGCTTCAAGAAATACTGCCGGAACTCCCCACAGATGGCTTCGTTTGTAGTTCGACGAAGCCCCTCCGGCGATGTGACACTGGCGATATGCCGATCTATAGCATGCCTGAGTTCCTCGGCCCGTAGTTCCTGGGCCATATTCATCGCCTCGCAGGACATTCTTTTTAACCTAGCCCTAACTACCAGAGCTTGGTCCTCCTTAATTTGCAAGGAGGCCAGCTCGGCCTTAGCTACGTTAACTTGCCCACTATCTCCCGCCAACACCGCCCTATCTAGCTTATCCTTAATCGACCTTTGCTCCGCTACCCTAGCTGACTTGAGTCTCCTACTATAGTCGGCAGCAAAGGATCTAATGCTATCCTTAAGGTTGGCCCACCACCTATTACCCATAATAGCCCCCGTCAATTCCCGCTTTATCGTTAGTTCTAGCTGGTTCCGGAAGTCAGCCTCCGCCAAAAGGGAAAGGTTGAACTTCCAGTAACCAGACATCCTACATCTAGCCTTATCTAACCTAATCGACACACATAAAAATTTGTGGTCGGAATTTTTATACGGATCGAAACTTGGACCACCTAAATAATCTAAGTCGACTCGCTTAACTAACACTCTGTCCAAATAGCTATAAAGATGGGCCGAGGCGCCCCTACCGGTCTAAGTCCAAAATATCTTATTTGGATGCCTTTCGCGAAATTTGTCCACCAGATCAAATTGCTGGACAAAATCACGAAAATATCTGGCATCCAAGGAGTTAGTACCCGTACTACTAGTTGGGATCAAGGACGGCGTTCCAAACTGGTAACATTGGGTCAAAAAACCCCAATCAATCGAAACGCCTTATCCTTTATGGTAACGTCCAGAACACAAAGTCTGCCCGCCAGATCTGAAAGAACAAGAGCACACGAAGCGTCCAGACGTCTACTTACCAGCCAGGTGACACCTCTGGAACGAACATCAAAGCATGCTGAGAAGGACAAATAGCGCCTCGACAGAATACCTTCATGGAAGTTGGAGTCAAAGTGAGTCTCCTGTAAACAACATATATCAATGCCGCGACGCTGGAGGTATAAAAGTAATCGGGATCGCTTAGAATCCGACCTCAGGCCGCGGCCATTTAAACTAGCCAACCTTAGATCCATCATGAAAATTACAGGGGTTGAGTGCCCGGACTAAACATGGCTGGGGTCAGGGTTCCGACAGTCTGGCTCATGGATCCTGTGGCCATGTCATTATTGATGGCTCCGTCACGAGCGAGACCCCCGACATCCCGCGGATAAGTTAGTTTTAGGGCCCTATAGAGGGAGGGGTGCAAAACAACAGGGACCCTCCCAATGAGACCCTTACATGAAGTGAGATCGTCCTTGAGTAGTGAAATAGGGCCGAGGGCCTCGTTTGCTTCACCGAGCATTTTCATTACTCCTTCCGACCCTCGGCCCTTTCGAATGACGGTGG